>JAVMSB010000133.1:0-82375 GCA_031761475.1 Penicillium pancosmium | reverse complement strand
CCCCCCCCAACGACCTTGGAGACGCGGTAGCCCCCCTTCCTAAACAACGGCCCCGGGCATTCTTTCAATTACCGGCGGCGCTCATGAAGTGATGATATTAGGCAACAAAGTCCTTTGCTATCACCATCACATCCTTTCTGAACCTTCTAGGTGGGGCTGGGGACGTCAATGGCTCACCCAAGGGCCTCGCGAGACCAGTCGAGTAGTCCATCTTCGCGCCGTTCTCAGCAAGATAGACGGCCAATGCGGCCCAAGCGTAGCTTTCTGGGGTGTTCTCGGTCGGCTGCCGGGGGTTTGCTGTGGATTACACGTTAGTAAAAGTCACTAGAGCAGTGTATTTATCGAGTTGCCAAATTTTAAATGTGGTAAATGATGGCATATCTTTCACTTCGGTACAAGGCAGAATACTTACTCGCTTGAGCCGTGAGAATAGCATCACTTGCGGTGTCTGGGTTAGAAAACGTCAGCAGTTGACTTTGAAGCGCAGAGCCTTGGGTGTTTGTGACACTTTCTACTTACAAGCCACTCTTCTCTTGTTGATAAAGTCGTCCGTATTTCCCGGCCAAAGGGGATTCGGTTGGCCCTTGATTTTTGGTTTGATTGCAGCCTTAGGTCCCCATGCATTAATATCAGGCGTGTCTTTTCACTTGTTAGCGCGGGAAGCCTTCCAGTAAATGATATTTTCATACCGTCTGGACCTTTGCAGGCGTGAACCAGTTCATGTACGATGCTTAAGCTTCTGGTCTCAAGTGACTGAAGAGAATGCCCAATATCACTACTCGAGTCGTCGAGTGCTTCCAGGGTGTCAGGTTTTTTGAAAAAGCCGCCAGGGCAAAGGGTTAAAGAAAGGGATTCTTTCCCAGTCGACATGGGTGTCACCACGGCGATATTCCCATTATCTCCACAATATGTTGGAGGGTTGCTGAGGTATGGAGGACCAAAGTAGTATTCCTTCAGGTCCTCAGACCAGAATGCGACCCACTTTGAGCAAGATGATGGTTAGAAGGTGATATTTCACGTAAATTATTAGGGAACGGTCGCAGCAACACGGAATCATTCATACAGTTTCTATATTTGAGATAAAAAAGAACAGATGAGTCAGGGATCCCGAAGGTTGTAGGTTTGAATTGATGCCAGATAACATACTTTTTTTGAGCTGTGGTACCGTCTTCCCGTAGGCCTTGTCATCCGAGACTACTTGATTATTCTTGGCCTTTCCACTGGAGTCATACACTATTCCAGAAGATTAGCTGGTAATATAGTAGTTTCTACTTACTTTAGCTGTATACCTGTTGTTGTTTCTTCAAGCCAATCACTGTTGCAATAAAGGGGAATCTTCTGGCCGCTGCCTCCTTGGGCATAAGTATCCAGGTCCTTGAACCAGTCTATCAAAAGACGTTAGCAAAACTTCATCATATTCTAGGTAGCAAGACTTCATGTTCTATTCATTTACCTTGAACATGCTTAAGCAAATCCGCATCTTCGTTGGAATTAGTTCCGGTTTGCTGGGAATTTGGAGTGATTCCAAAGAAAGTTTTTCCAAGTTTTTGAACTTGAACGTCCGTATTGTATTTTCCAAAGGCATCGGATGCGGTTTTGATGATTTTCTGTGCTTCTTCGAAATAAGCATCCAGGTTTTCATTAACTTGGCCAGTCCTGTAACTATCACATCCTCCTTTAGTGGTTCCACTCTTGACGTTGAACACATTGTCGAGAGGTTTGCCGGCCACAAGGTTGGAAAGGCCCAGTAGACCTAGCCATAAATAAAAGTCCAGTCGCATCGTGAAGAACCAATTTCCGAGAGCTGTGAGAAAGTAGTAGTATGAGATAAATGATGAAAACGAAAACAAATTCAACACAGATGGGAAGTGGGTTCCAAGTCCGATATCCTATATATCTACTGAGAGATAAAAGGACTCGGAGTAATTGTACTTTGTACACAAGGCTGATTTCTTAGGTTGGCAATTCTTCTTGGAGGGGATTTCAAATCGCGCTTTTCTCATATAAGGCCTCCCATCAGCGCAAGTAACCTATTTTGTAGGATAGCCAAAATAGAAAATCTTCCGAGATTTCTTCGATATCTGTCATGCAATGCTACTTGGGGGCTACTTTTAACGCCAATGTCTATAAAGAGGGCAAATAGAAAGGGGTGGAAGTAGGTAAGCCGCCTGCCACTCGGGAACCTGCATGGACCCCACATAAGCCCAGGGACCGAGGCGTGGCTAGATTCTTCAGAAGATGTATCAGTTATATTGTGGAGTATCGGACACGACAATTGAGCCCCATATAGCCAGAATACTAGTATCTGGTGTTTCGAGTTAAGATGAAAGCAGCAATGAGGCTATATTATGGGTCCTAGATGTTCGAAGTCGATCCTTCATTTAAACTCGGCGCGTTATTTTATCCCTATTTGTTCTTGGCATACCCCCGTAAATAGAAGTACGGGGCTCAAGAAGCAGACATGCAGCTGGATTGGCTCTTCCGTATAGCAGATATTGCCGAAATGTGGTATAGCCGAAGTATAACTTAGCTTTGGCGTTTTGGGGGCTGAGGACTTTGTGAACTCAACGTGAGATCTCTACTTAGTTTCCGCCCCCAATATTGTCAGCCACGCTAAAAAGCGGGATATTTGTTCAGGGTCTTATTTTATCTAGAGATCCTACTGGTTGGGTTTCATGCATGCTGCAGGGTCACAAGAATCTCACCATCTTACTTTTCAACTTTCATTTTGGCAGGCCAGATCCCGGCGAGGCAGACTGCATTGCTCAGGCGCTTGCATACTACCTCTGGTTCCTTTCGCAGAAAGCAGAGAATGTCCTATATTTGCAGATATATCAAACAGATTTCCACCTCAAACAAATTGAATTTTTCTTTACTATATTATCCTACTTGCCAATTTTGTTGTTTTTTCTGTTTCTCTAAGCTGCCAAATCCTCTACAACAGGTCGGATCTGCATGTCCCACACCATGTATTTGAAATCTTCTCTTGTCACGATACTATCAGTTGCCTTGACTGCCTTGTCCCAAGAGCCCGGAGGAGGTCCGGTACCAAGAGCTATAAACCCAACTGCTTCAGGACAAATTGGTATTTGGCGCCCCTTCAGCAATACTACTACCATGTTTAAACAAATACTTACTCCAATCTAAACAGGTATTAATCCAGTTAGCGTATAGTGAGTGTGATCCTGTACTCTATCAGCAATTGGTACTAATATGATGCTAGTACTGAAACTGCGAAATGGATTGGAGTGGATCCGGTCAGCGTTGAGGTCATCACCACTGCTGGTGTGACAACAACAGCGACTGCACCATTTGCTATCATCACGGCCACGGAGACCTCAGGAGATACCAATCCTGGTGATGTCAGTTTTATCTTATCTCCAGAAGGCAAAGACAGACTCAGCGCTCTTTTCGAAGAAGTGGCCGCCGCATGCGCAAACACGCGCGTCAAGCGGTCTGGTAGTTGCGAGTTATCGCAATTATCGCGTCCTGGAGCTGGAGGAGGTGTCTTGGAGTTTGATATTGACTTTGGGATTGATATTCCCATGTTCACCGCAGGGGATGTTGCTGTCGCACTGCAGAGCGTACCGGCAGCTGTGGCCGTGGCTTTCATTGCCTACGTGATTGGAAATGGCAAAGTCCCCGACGCTGTTAAAATTCCGGCGACAGACACCATCAAGACGACCACGGCAGAGGCAACGTCAACAACTGAAGACGGTGACCTTGCACCCTACGTGACCACTAATTACCCAGAAGTTCTTCCCACCGAAGCAGTTGATTCGGATGAGGCCTACGCCCTGGATTCGTTTATGCAAGTCTTCTTGCTATCTTATTTTCCCACACAGACTGAACTCACGGGTCTGCCAACTCTGACAAATACCGCATCCACAACCCCTGGTACCATAAGCATATCAACTCCTGCTGGTAGCTCTTGTGCGAAGACCGCTACGAGCGAGCTCTGTACTGTCCCGCGAGAGCCTTGTGCCACGTCTGTAAGTTTTCGGGATTTCTGTATCTTCCAAAGTTCATACGGGCTAACTTGTAATGATTTAGTTGACCTGTGAGAGTTGGGTACCTACTGCAACTGCTCCATCGATGGGCCAGGTGACCTGCTTTCCTGAAATCCGAAGACCAGCAGATAAATATGGCGCCGTTCGACCGGATCAGTACCGGGAAGCCGCCGATAAGGCATGTGCAGCTTTTGCCAATAAAGGCACACTTGAGGCCAACTTGGGCCGAGGCTCCTATGTATATCAAGCAAAGGACGGGAGTGTGCCATATTGGTTCAATGTTGGTGTCAGCAGTGGGTCCCAAACGTGCAAAGACGAAAAGCTAGATGATCCAATCGGCGATGGGTCGCACACGTGCAGCAGTATACTCAAAGATAGTATTTTTGGCTGTAAGTTTATTCATTGGTTACTGAGCTATATATGGATGGTAATCTTTACTAACGCTTTCACACTAGGCAATAATGGTGGGCGTGGAGGCTTCGTCCAAGTAGGATGTCTGACATATGCGTTTGATGTTTGCAGCGGAAATGGTGATATTGAATTGGAAGGTGCATGCTTTACGAGTGGTATGGGTGCGCCTTGGGTAGTCACTTGAGTAATAGGTCTACTCACTTTGTAGCATCTACCAATCAGGGGCATTGTTGATGGGAATGTGTTAAGGTATTCATCTTCTTGTATTGATGTCCAGCTAGTGGTTGTATTCAAAAGAGCATTTAAGATTCCCTGCCTAGCACTAACGAGTATAAAACATTATTGACGGATTATAGAGTGATCCGCCACTAGCAATATTGGTGTTTATTCTCGAAGGTGGGATTGGTTGATTCAATATGTCTTTCGTACCTACTATTCCGACTTGCAACCTTGGCCAACTTTCACAGAATCAGATCTAGTTCCATCTCCGACACCACCGATCGCTTCAACAGTAATCTCATCACCACCAACCAGACCCTCGACTTTGATGGAAGTCTCAAATCCATTGTGCAATGCGGTTTCTTTGGCCTCAGAGCCAGAGTAGATCTTCCATGATTTGACATCGGTTGCACCATTCCAGCTCACATAGACAGTTGTCTTACCAGTCTCACCCGAGACGCATGCAGCAACATCCGGCTTAGTCGATGGATTTCCTGTCCAGGGATATCGATATGCGCGGTATGTTTGCATGGTGTTATCGTAGCCAAAGCGTGCACGCATGACTATAGTACCATTCTCATCATACTCCTCGATCTTCGGAGTTGCTCCATGGTCTTGTAAAATATGACCATTTGCAAGAGACTGGTAGCTTCCCTGGGACTGAGCATAGACCGGCTCGTCCGCATCCCAAGTGCGCCGCTTGAGAGTTACTTGTTTTGAGCCTTGTAATTCAACATCCAAGAGCAAGCCGGTGGTGAGGGTCATCGGGGCCGAGAAGTCAGCATTCTCGTTATTGTGCAGTGCCAATGTGACTCTCTCGTCGCTCTGGAATTCAAATCGTGCGTCATGTTGGTAGCAAAAGCTAGTTCCAAGTCCCAGTTCAAAGTCACCACCCGTTTGGCCCTGTTAATCATAGGTCAGCATCAATTCGTATGGATCAGTATCGCCGACTGTGGTGTGGATACTCACATGAAGGTGCCAGGTAACGTTGCCGTTTGGATCAATGAAGAAAATGCTGCACATATAACGCGAGGATAGCAGATAGCTATCCCCATATTTATAAATGGCATTCAGGTGTGGATATCCATATGGGTTCGTTTGGTTAACCCCAGACCCATCAAGCGGAGCCCGCAGATAACTAAGTTTCACTTGATCAACATGCTCGTGCGCACTCCAGCGGAAAAGAATCTCGTTGGTTTTGAGATCAATCTCATAAATCAGTCCGTCTTGGATCCAGCCATCTTTAGGGCCTCCGACAGAGCTAAGATCGGCCTGTGTGACATTGACGGCCGTCACTAGAATAGTGCCGTTGTCGGTGAATTGACTTTCGTGGATATCAATGCACGAGTCAAATTCCATCGGTTCGAAGACGGTCACAAATTTCTCCGACTTGCAGTCAAGTGTGATTCGATGAATCTCATCGTATGAGCTGTTGAGAATACTGATATGTCCGAATCCAAAGCCTTCCCCAGCATACCCTGTCCAGTAGGCGATCACAGGCTCTCCATCCAACATCTGTGGCTGCAAAGCAGAATAGTTTCCTTCGGCTCCTTGCCATACAAGCTGACCATCATCTTGATAAATTGCAGGGTATCCATTGTCGCGAAGAATGTCCTGCGGGGAGAAGAAAAGATATCCAGGCTCGGTCTGACCCATCTTGGTGACGTTCATGTAGGGTGTCTTGATTGATGAGCTCTTGTATGTTTGAAGAGGCCATAATGCTTCATCTGAAGACGCGGCAGCAAGGTTTGAAATGCTAGAAAGGAGTGCAAGCACCCGAGGGATGAGAGCTAGACTACTAGACCATCCCATCTTGTCAAGAAAGATGCGTTCGCGGCTTTGAACGTGCTTGTGTTGTTATAACTGAATTGCGGAGTACAAAGATACCTCAGGCTGAATTTATAGGTTTCAGCCATGATGACCCCTTTACAACTAGACTCTCAGCAGATCTCTACATCCCCGCATTTTGGACTTCGAGTGTCTGGACCTCATTCTCTCGGTAGTGATGATCTTGTCATTGAGCCGACGCTCCACGGCATTCAGCGAGGCATGGATTTTTGACGCGGAAAGGATCCGACGATCTTCGATTTTCTCCGCATTGAGGAGATAGGAGCTGCGAAAATGGAAGTGAGCTCAGTCCCTAAACTAAACTGTATTTGGCATGATAGTCCTTGCAGCCCCGACAGGCGGCGATTACCACCGAAGGAATTGAAGCCTACTTTTCGATTGGACTTTTCGGCTTATCTTCTACTATATCGGATAGGGTGCACTTAACGCTCTCGTGAGAGGACCGTGTCTAATCAAGTAGCGTCTCAGAGTCTATTAATTGTAAAATCCATATACAGACAAGATATTCTTTGATTCGCGGGCGGCGAGACTAAGAAGAGGTGCTAGAAAATGCCGAAGAACTAAAGTCACCTTGGATCGCCTAGAAGAAGCCAAGAAAACTATCCAAGCGAAGAGCATGTCTCGAGATTCATCCCACTCAATAAAATCATATCATTTAAGAGAAGCCAAGTGCAGCACGAGACGAAGCGGAATCATCCCACACACAACCACGATATTTCCAAACATTCCCTACCTTACTTGACAAAACGGGACTTAATACAGTCCGACCTATACGAAAGAATTCCAGCCGTAAGGTTTGATGTCGGGTACTAGTACCTTGAAGTCTGGGGTCAGTTGTGGAGAAATTCTATGAGGGGGTAAGATGTATCCCGGGTGGGGTTCCAAAAAGTGCCCTGTTTGCGCTAGGTAGTCTCCAGCTCCAAGTAAAGAGAACGCCGGGAGAAGGCTCGGAAGTCCACGAAATATGTGCATAATAGTAGCTAGTGCCGAGCTGGGAGGATAGGTAGACAATGAACCTCGGAGCTCTCGAATGCATTCGTATTAACCAACTGCCGAATTCACAGCAGGGTCATTCCCAGACAATTGTCGATGACATGGCGGAACGCCCCAAAGGCTTGAGTTTGGACAGCAGGTTAGCTCTGCAAACCATGCTAGAGGGAAATGTATCCACAGATCATGGCATTGACGTCGTGGAGCCCAGTAACCCCAGTTTTTGGAACTGAATGATTGAAAGTCTGGGGATGTCGGCAATGCTGTCGGCAATTATAAACTGGGTAAAAACGCACTAAAAACATGCTTTGGGAATTCAAATTTGCCGACGGTTGCATGAGTACTAGGCTGGCCGCAGACCCCGTCTCAAAGATCAATTATAAGAGGATTTCATTTATTGAATCGTCTCCATTCACAGAGGATTTGTCGCCTGTAGAAAGGATCGTAGCTATCTACTATGCTGACAGTCAGGAATAAAGTTCGAAGCTCTGCGAGGTCCAACCGCCAGGTGCGGAATACCACCGTGAGTGCCTTGCCGCTAGAGTTCCAGGGTTGAAGGAGTCGGCTGGGGCTTCCGAACGGAGAACTGGCAAAGCTTAAGGCCGCGGGGAACGGCGATCTGGTAAGAGCAATTAAGCGCAGGTCCGAAGATTGCGTATAGAATTCTTGCATATATGTACAACGGTAAATGCTATTCTGTTGACCAGATAACGCCAGGGTATTCAAGTTGGATATGTGGGCTACGTATAATAGTTTGGGAGATCAAAGCTCAGGATGGTTTATCCAAAAATTCACTAGAGCTTCGAGTCGGTTGCAATCGCCTTGCGGCGCATTTGGCGAGATGAGACATCAGCTGGAGCAGGGGCCGCAGCATTGTAGAATAGTTGGCGGCCAACGATATCCGACATGGTCAGGACACGCGAGGACACAGTCGCTCCGTCACGACGGTTTTTACTAGACACAAATATTAGTATCTTTGCAGTAGCTCAGGGGGGAGGTGATTGACTTACCCTTCACGACGGGACTGCGCGATCAATTCAGTAAAGTCCCAGAGACGCCCACGATCTAGTACTCTACCAGTGGTTAGATCTCTCTCAGGCGTCCATTCTGGTGCAAGTTTCAGCGAAGGACCAGCGCGAGACTCTTTATCTTTGGCAACAAGAATGATGCCTTCCTCCTCGAAACGCTGGTATGAGTTCCTAAGAGTTTCTTTGTTCACGGCCTCAAAATAGGAAAGGTCACCCTGGTGGTACAATGTTTTGCCAAGCTGAGAACGGTTAGCTGTGCCAGTGTGGTTATTCAGGGGGATGACTCACCAGCTGCGCGCTATCCTGGGACTTCTTCATGTCAATCCAGGTATCTTGGCCACCATCAAGAGGCGGTGTAAGTCCAAGTAGAGACACCGCACCAAGCCAAGATGCCTCGATAAATGGCCAAATCAGGAAACAGTAGAAGTCATAATTCTCACGGCCACAGTTACGTTCAGCCTCGCTGAGCTCCACATACTGTGGAGTACCAGAGTCGTCACGAGTAATCTTGATCACATCATCTGACTCCAAGCCGCGCATCGTGTTCTCCATATTGGAGGAAAGGCCCTCCGGAGGGAAGATGAATTCGCCACGGAAAAGCTATCGTTTGTTAAGAGTATTCTTGCAAGCCAGAGTAGAGCAACACATACCTGAGACAGGAAAGAGACCTGATTTCTCAACGCTTCGTATGTGATACGCTGATTGGCAGGGCCACCGCCTTGCTTGATCTTGGTGTACATAGCAACAGAGACCAAGGCTTCGGTGATAAATAGATGAATGAGCATGTTACGATAGAACGACAGTTGGAAGCGGTCAACGGCATAATAGGTAGGCTCAGCTAGGCCAGGAATCACGCCCACCAACTTTGGACCCAGTACATCCAGAGCACGGTCAACGACCTGATCAGTGGGCGAGCGATAGAAGTGGGCAACCCGGCCACCCTTCGCCCGCACGCGGTCGCAAAGCCAGTCTAGCCGTCTGCATAATTCGCCCTTTCCAACACCACGGCCACGCAGGGTCAAAAGAACGGTCCCTACGAGGGCCGGCGGCATCATCACAGAAACATCATTGATCTCAGATAGTACTCGGTATCCCAAAGTTCGCAAAATACGGCCCTTTTCGGTTTGTGCAAGTTTTTTGTTAGCGTCCAAGTCACCCTGATTGAGCCGCGAAAGCTGCTGGTTGAGAAATTCGCGTAGACTCCAGGGTTCGTGGAACCGAACATCAACCCGGCCCAATTTCAGCGACAAGACCGAGGACGATGAAAGGAAATCTGAAAGATTCTCCTTCTGTTTGGGCTGTCCCAAAAGTTCGCTGATATAAGATCTAGAGCGATATTAGTGAATCAAATAAAAGGAAAGTGGAGAGGAATGCTGAAAAGCGTACTCTGTCTCGATGACCTTGTCATATTGTGTGCTGACCGGGCAAATAATTGTATCTTCAGTGCGACCGGAAAGCACGCTGTCGACAATGAAGTTGAGGATTCCGAACTTGGGCGAGAGCAGTTTGCCTGTCCTGGAGCGACCACCTTCGATGAAGCATTCAAAATTAAAACCTTGTTGAAGAAGGGTATCGATATAAGCTTGGACGACAGTGTGATATAGAGGATCATTTCCAAAGCTGCGTCGAATCCACATCGCGCCTGCATGTTGGAGGAAAGGACCGAGTAATGGAATGTTCAGATTGTCGCCTGCAACAACCACGGGCAGCCCAATCCCGAGCCGATAGCAGATCAACTGCAGTGAGACGTAGTCCACATGCGACTTGTGGCAAGGTAGAAAAACAATGGATTGCTTTTTCTTGGCGGCTTCTTGGGCCACTGAGCGCAAACGAAGAACCTCCTCGCTGGACACATGGATACCTTGGTGGTACGCACGAGTCAGGAGCTGCGTACACATGTAGTATGCGCCTCGGATAAAAGTCTTGTTTTCCATCTTGCAAATCATATTGTCCATCATTCCATCCACCACCTCTCGCAGGTTGGTCTCGATTTCGTGTCGTCGGCGACCTCGTTTTTCGTCCAGCGTGTTGCCGTCTCTGATTGCTAATAGACCCTCCTTCTCCTCGACTGTGACGCGAGTGCCGGCAAGCTCCCTCATCTTATCCTGAAGCATCGGGCTGCCCAAGATGAGTGATTTCATCTTTTCGGAGAACCCCGAGTAGAAGACAGGTTGCCCGATCACATCGTCGTATGCGCGCCAGCCAGTGCCGGACATGTACAGGCTAACCTCGCGGAGAAAGTCGAGGGGATTTTCCCGAAAGCGGGCCATATGGTGGACGAGGTTACGTTCGGTAATGGGCTCATCTTGAGCTTCAGGGCCACCAGTGAAGCCAGACCGGTGAATCGTCAACTGCTTGCCCACGATCTGCAAGTCCGGAGCCGAGTGGTCGTCACTGATGGCCGATTTAGGGGGCGGCATGGTGTCGAAGGGGTGGAAGTGAGAACAAGCTGTGAGGTCACCCACGAATGAGGAAGAACATTGAGGGGGATGCGAATAAGAACAGAGAGATCCACCTGGAGGTGCAAGTCAGGGCCATAGCTCCTCAATTCCCAACAAACCCCAGATTGTCGCTCTGTCACGGGGCCTTTCCCCGGACGCAACCGAGGTTACCAGGTGCGCCCCGGCGGCGGTCCCGCAACGGGCTACGGTGGCCAACACTAGCCATAAGTGCATCTCTTAGTCATCCCATAATGAAGCCGGCGGGGAACGTGACTTCCTCAAAAGTATACTCCGGACATCATATTAATTACTGGGCACATCACTCCCACCATGTCTAAACTGGTCAATGGCGTGAGGTCGTTTTCTAGTGAGTGGAACCCACATCATTCAATCGCTCATCTTTACTGAAAGCTAATACCTCCCTAGCAACGGCCTCTAGCTTACTGGCCGACGCAACCTCAGCTTCACGATCGGTCGCTCAGCCTTCTTCTTTCCAGGTCTTTCGCGATGTCCCTCCCCTCCGCCAATTGCGCCATCAGCTGTTGAAAAATGAACGCACGGTGGGATTCGTTCCTACCATGGGAGCACTCCACGAAGGGCACCTTTCCTTGATCCGAGAAGCCGCCCGCGAGAACACCGACATCTTTGTTAGCATCTTCGTCAACCCCACACAATTCGGCGTGAATGAGGATCTATCAAGCTATCCTCGTACATGGGATAGTGATGTGGAGAAGTTGGAGAAGCTGAATGATGAGCTCGGCCGCACTGGTGCGCCAGGAGCGGGACAAATCACTGCCATCTTCGCCCCGACGTCCAAGGTCATGTATCCTACTCTACCTCCATCCTCGGAGATCGATGGTCAGGGCTCATTTGTCACAATCACACCGCTTTCCTCAAAGCTAGAGGGAGGTTCGCGGCCCGTCTTCTTCCGTGGTGTTGCAACCGTCTGCATGAAGCTCTTCAATGCAACTACCCCCGACCGGGTATACTTCGGCCAGAAGGATGTACAGCAAACCGTCATTATCAAGCGGATGGTCCAAGACTTCCTTCTTGATACAAAAATTCGTATCGTCAGTACCTCTCGCGAGGCGGATGGACTGGCACTAAGCTCTCGCAATGTCTACTTGGGCGACCGAAGACGTGCTGTGGGCCTCACAATTTACAAGGCTCTCAAGGCTGCTGAGGATGCGTATATTTCGGGAAAGACTACCCGAGCGGATATCCTGGGTGCTGCCCGAAGCATTACCGATCGAGTGCTTTCTGAGCAGGAGGCACTTGCGCCTTCGGAAAGAGCCCTCTTTGAGGTGGATTACATCTCCCTCGCTGACCCTGATACTCTCGACGAGCTGGATCTCGTCGACACCGCCAAGGGAGGTGTCCTGAGTGCTGCTCTGAAGATGGCACCCTTAGAGGAGAACAAGCCCGGCGAGGACTGCGGATTGGGAGATGGCAAGGTCCCGGTGCGACTCATCGACAACCTGATTCTCCAACCCCGGGCTTGAGGCGCTCTGAAAAAAGATGCAGTGTACATAACTGGAAAAATGTCACCATACCATAGAATCTAGACCTTGCACCGACAACCGTGACGGTTTTTGACATGCCTTGATCTTCTACATCATGATGAATAACGGCATGTAGTTACTATAACCTAGATTTCTCGCCCGGTACCCAGACTGTAATTTGTGTTCCTTTTGCAAGATGTGTTTCAAGTGCTCATTCGGGATAGCCAGACCATTGCAATACTACTAGTATACTGCTTAGAGTTGCTCTGAGTCGTCAATATATCGAGACACGAAGGCGTCTGGCGGCAGGCTTATAGGTGGAACATGCTGTGAGAAGGCAGAACTTGGATCCATACGCGCTACTAAATACGACAGTGCATGGCTTGGATCAGTCAATTCGACAATTATACTGCCATGGTACGGATATGTTTTGCTGTGAAAAAGAAATATCAATTTGAATGACCTGAGACTAAGGTACAACTCTTGATAGTCTGACCGCCTTCTGTTACTAGAGTAGCTCCTAGTGTTTGCAGTGTTTGTAAAGAATCGCCTTTTCTGCCGGTGGGTCTTGGCGGGAAAAAAAAGTCTCGATAGCAACATCTTTTCCTCATTCTCAACTGTCGGGTTGTAAAGTTTTAACCCGATTTTTCAAAATGGCGGACGATGGTATGCTTCTGAACTTCGCCCTTGGTGACAGTGTCATCACGCAAGAGGCGAAATACAAGGGAGGAACATGGCGGGACCGACTCTCTGCGAAGAAGCGCTCGCAGCACCAACCTCGAGACGGCGAAGGCAAAGGCAAAGGTCCCCACCAGCCCAAGAATCCCAATCAAACACAGCTTGGTACGAGACCAGCAAAGCGACAAAGAACGACCGATTCGAACGAAGGAAGAGGCGGAGAAGGTGGTAACCGATCCCGACCCCAGCAAGGACCACGCAGACACCCCGGGCAATTTGCCTCTTCTCTTTTCACCAGCAACCCCGAATCAACACATGTGGAAGAACCGAAGTCTGAAGAACCGATCGAGGATGCGAAGCCGACCAATGCGCCTCTAGTGGATGGATTGGATACCTTTACCAACTTGGGATTGTCGCCCAATTTGGCTGCGCATCTCCTCACAAAGCTTGAGTTGAAAGCACCTACCGCAATTCAAAAAGCTTCCGTCTCACAACTCCTGAAAGAAGAAAGTGATGCCTTTATCCAAGCCGAGACTGGTTCCGGTAAGACCTTGGCTTATCTTCTGCCCCTGGTGCAACGGATCATGGCTCTCTCCAAGGCGACGAAGGAGGACGGTGTTCATCGTGACAGTGGACTATTTGCTATCATTCTGGCACCGACTCGTGAGCTGTGCAAGCAGATTTCAGTTGTTTTGGAAAATGTCTTACGATGCGCCAATTGGATTGTCTGCGGAACGGTCATTGGTGGAGAAAAGAAAAAGTCCGAAAAGGCTCGCCTACGGAAAGGACTGAATATTCTGGTCGCCACGCCTGGTCGCTTGGCCGATCACTTGGATAATACAGAGGCCTTGAATGTCAGCAATGTTCGGTGGCTGGTTCTGGACGAAGGTGATCGCCTGATGGATTTGGGATTCGAGGAGGAGCTACAAGGAATTGTCAAGAAATTGGATGCGAGGCAACGACCCAGTCGAGTTCCTGGTGTACCCACGCGCAGGACCACGGTCCTGTGTTCTGCGACATTAAAAATGAATGTGCAACGGCTTGGCGAGATCAGTTTGAAGGATGCAGTTCATATCAAGGCCGACCTGACCGATGAGGACGGGGAAACAGAAGGCAAAAAGGATGATGAAGATTCATTCCGCGTTCCTGCTCAACTGAAGCAATCATACGCGGTAGTGCCATCCAAGCTGCGTCTAGTGTCATTGACTGCATTCCTCAAACGGACATTTATTCGAAAGGGTTCAGTGATGAAAGCTATCGTCTTCGTCTCGTGTGCCGACTCGGCAGACTTCCTCTTCGAGGTTTTCTCAAGAGAATTCGGCAAGAGAAAGGGAAAGAAAAACAGGGATGGAAACCACAGCGATGACGAAGAAGAAGAAAGTGATGAAGCCAAGATTTTGAGTGAACGGGAAAAGATGTCCCCTCATGGTACTATCGCACCCGCCGCTGCCTTCTCCAACTCATTAAATTCCGTGAGACTCCACCGTCTCCACGGCTCTCTACCCCAGCAAATTCGAACCGCCACTCTCAAATCATTCTCCCGCAGCGACGATCCATCAGTCATGGTCTGTACCGATGTTGCCGCTCGTGGTCTGGATCTGCCAAATGTCGAACTGGTTATTGAGTATGACCCAGCCTTCAGTGCAGACGACCATACCCATCGAATTGGTCGTACCGCACGTCTTGGTCGCGATGGTCGGGCTTGTATTTTCCTGCAGCCCGGATGTGAAGAGAATTACGTGGAAATCTTAAAGCGTGGCTACCGTGATGGCGGCAAGGCACTCACTCGCACCGATGCGACAGAAATCCTTAAGCGCGGCTTTGGCGTCAGCGTGGACTCCAGTAGCAAGAATTGGGAGGAGAAGACGACGGATTGGCAGATGGACGTCGAGCGATGGGCTCTGGATAACCCCAAGTATCTGGAAATGGCCCGCCGCGGATTCCAGTCTCACATCCGTGCCTATGCAACCCACATCGCTTCCGAGCGCAGCATGTTCGACATCAAGGAGCTTCACCTGGGCCATCTTGCCAAGAGCTTCGCTCTCCGCGATCGACCTGGCAAGATCAATGTTCCCGGTCTGCGTACCAGCAAAGAGGAAACAAAGAAGGACTTCAAGGCCTCGCGCAGCGGCGCTGCCGGTCAGAAGAGAAAGGCCGGTGCGACTGACGATAACCCAGTTGCCTCTAACACCGACGATGCGGCCCGGAGGATGCGTCAAAAGATGCGCGAGAATATGGCCGGAGCCAGCGAGTTCAATCTTGCTTAAAAAAAGCGTACTTGTTTATATTTGTTCACGTTGCCCGAGATGTGGCGATGCATTATTGTACAAGAGCATTAGCATTTGTTTCAGTAGATATCCCATAATGAAACCTTTCCATCCTTGGAACCAACTGCCAGCCAGTGTGTCTGTTGCACTTTGAGATTTCGTTGATTATGAACTGTAGCCAAGGACAAACTTTGCCCTTCTGCCTTATCAGACGATGTTGGCTCAGGAACTGGCTCGACTTCCCCAAAGGCAACAGCATAACAGCCATCCTTGTGCCACTTGAGAACAGCTAGCTCTTTCATTGTTTTACAAGAATATACCCTTACCCTGCTATCCCAACCAGCAGTTGCGAAAATCTTACCATCGCGGCGAATTCGTAGCCCTTGCTGACCAGAGTGTTTCGTATTGATGGTTTTCAGCGGCAGATCTTCTCCATTCTTACCAATTGACTGCGTTGGTATGGGATGTTTGACGATCAGAGCATCAGCGGACGAAGAGAAGAAGCAATCGCGTGAGGGGGGCACATCGATAGAGAGAACAGGTTGGCTGTGCGGGCGACTGCCGTATATCTTTTCCCATTTCCATGGGTGGGAGGAGATATATTTGAGATCCAAACTCGCTGGGTCGAGCGGGCCCCTTCGAACAAAGGCCATTACATGCCCATCCTCGTATGCAGATGTCACGTAGAGATCACCCGACGCGGAAAGGAAGATTTCCACGCTCATGACCATTCCGGTTTTTATGGTGGGGTCAGACCGAATGGTGCAGAGGCGAAGTTCAGAGGGGAGGTGGAAGATGTCGATGCCGCCGGAGTCCAAAGCATTGGGAACTGCAAATAGAATGTCGCTATTTCTTGTTTCGTGTGGTTTTGAGTCATTATCGATGTCTTTGCGGGTGTGGTTATCGATGAATGTCATTGAAAAGGCACAGAAGTTGAGTGCATTGACAGGGAGAGAGTGCAGCAGCCATGGCTTAGTCCCCTTGTCCTGTTGATTTGAAGCTGCCACGTCGACTGGAAGCGTCTTGTCAAGGAATTTCTCGTCTTCTTTTCGAAGTTTCCAAACGCATAACTTGTGGTCGCGGCCATGTCTATACCAAAGATTTAGCAAGACAGTTCCAAGTTCCAATAACCCAATATTCCAGACTGATCGCTGAATACCACTCACGTGTATATCTCTGCTCCACCACCCTCAAGAGCGAATCCCTTGGCTTCAAGAATAGCACCCTCGTGGGCCTTCCAGACGGTCATCGGCCGTTTGGTGACTAGATCCCATACGACAATCCAGCCATCGGCATCGCCCGACACAAGCCGTAGGTTCTGAGAGAAAATGTACAGGGCATGGATGGGGGCCGCATGTCCGCGAAGAATGTAGACCGGGGTAGCTGCGGCTTTTTGAGATTGGCTCGTTACTTCAGCCATCCCCAGTTTGCTAGTGATTCATTGGATAAGGTTGTCTTGGTCGAGGTTCCGGTCTGGCGAGCGCGTCGTTGGCGGCGGATTATGCCACCGCTTTTCCACCGTGCTGAAGTATAGTACAAGTCAATGCCATCGAATTTTAAAACAAACCTTGGAACAAATTCAAGGTTAATTTCAAGAGCTAGTCGATAAAATATTCCGCTTCGGAAATTTTACTGAAATAACTTGAAGATTAAAGTTAGATTCATACGACAGATATACAGGCAGCTTCTTTGGTGCAATTTTGTCAATTCCAGTTGGGTATACAGTACGTTCCAAGGTTGATTGATACACTCAGTAGAAATGTCGAAATATGAACTCAATACGGAAACAAGGTGATGGGTCACCCGGCATTTCATTATTCATTCGCATATGTGGGTATTTGAAACTATTCATCACAGCAGTGTTAAGCTCCGGAGACGAAGCCAAGAACTTTCTAATCAAAGAATATAAGACCCATACTGGTGGTATTGGTCAAGGGTATGATGGGGAGCGGTATAAAATCCTTGGTAAGGATGCTTCTCTGCTGAGAAATCGCTCATACCCAGTAGCGGATTTGAGAGATGCAAAGAAATCTCAGGCCCTTTGGAGATTGTCTGGTCTAGTTCGTGATAATGACTGTTATGCATCTGCATAGGATCCACTGTTTCATGGGGCGGAGGGGGCCAGCCCCAGTGCTGCCGTAGATCGTTCTCAATAGATTGAGATGACCAAATAGTGTCTTTGGCTGTGGCAATCAATATGCGAAGCGCCTCTTCTTGGGCTTCTCGGGATTCTAGGCTTTCAGCTGCGATTGCAAGGCAGCTAATTGATATGTTCGCGAGACCATGATCCTTGAGGCCGACAGCAAGGCCGCAGATATCATAAGCATGAGCCTGTTGCATTTCCTTCATCTCCGTACGGAAATCTGGCTCCATGGGATGGGTTCTTGCCAAGAGTATGCGAGCTATATGGTAGAAGAACTGGGCAATGATAGCAGGTCGCTTGGTCATCCTGGTGAGTATTAGCAAGCGAAGCGGTGGGGGTGTTGAGGGGCAAACAAAGCTTACCAGATGGTCGGAAACACCGACTGCGTGTTGCTGGGCCACGGCTGGACGTGGCCAAGAGGTTGCATTGACGGCGGGGTATTTTTAGCCCACTGATCGCACCAACTGTTGTAGTGCCCCCAGTCTTGCAACTTCTGGCTCAATTGCCCCATATGAGCGTCTGTCCCGTTAGGAGATTGCTGGTTCTGGCCTTGGACTCGGAAATTGGAAACCTTGCCACAAATATAAAGGATCCGGTGAAGCCATAGTTCCTCTGATTTTGGGAAATGATGCACGTTGTCTATATGCATGTCGACTCCCCATGTGTCTGGGTCCCATGAAAGAGACCAGCCATAACGCAAGCAGCTCAACAGCTCCATGCTAGTATTGATCCAGAAGCAGGCGCCCCCAAGGCCGGGTGTCTTGGAGTTCCAACCGCATTCGCGGATCAGAGCTCTTGACCCTGTCGTATGGTTTATTTTGGGTGTTGATTGCGAAGGAATTGACTCGTATATACTGAGAACCAGCGCAGCCGCCGCACATAGAACCGAATCACGATTAGGATCTTGTATCAAACTCATAAGGTCTTGTGTTGCCATTTCGTAATACCGAGTTGCCTTTTCATCCCCGTATGAGGGATTGACCACCGAGAGATGCCGAGCACCACAGGCCAAGAAAGCTTTCAGTAACATGGGTTCTTCGACAGTATAGTATGGTAAAGTTTGCGTAAACTGTATGAAAGTTAGCGGAGTTTCTGAAATTAATTGTTAAAGGTGACATACGTGTCGCATTGAATCCATAGACTCCATCCAAGGACCAACCTCTTCAACGAATGTTTGCAAGAGGAAGATTTGTTCCGGGTCACTCAGCGACGAAGAACTGTACTGCTTCATGGCGAGTTTTCGCGCAAAATTGGATGTCCCATGCGGAAGTAGCTCATCACCAGGCACGATATGAGGCTCGTGCCACGTATCCGGTCCAACTATAAAGTCATGGGGGACATCGAAGCCGGTTGGGTCGAAAGAATGGGCTACAGATTGGAACAGACTTGTCAGATAGTCCGTACCCAAGGCATTGAATGCATCCTGGTGCAGAAGCTGGCGATCTTGGACGGGGCTCTCCGGCTGGGGTGGAGGATATCTTTCGAAGCCGCCGACATACTCGGATGCGATGAAGCGTGAGTCGTCCCTGAACGTCACTTTGGCACCTTTGGGTCGATCAATGATATGTGGCGGAGCGACCGTCTGGATGTCGATAAAGTTCAAGCGAACACCACGCCTACATATCCTATCTGATTTTCGACAATTTAAACACCGACCCAAGGCCTCATCGCACTTGAGATGTCTCTCCCGACAGGTGAGACAACCTGTTCGAACCCTCTTTGCCTTCGTATCTGACAAATCGGACTTCTTGCGATTGGTGCCAGCAGCACGAGGGGAGTTACCCTTCTGGCTTTTTGGGGTCGACGTTCTCGAGTCCACTCTCGGCGACTGCGATTTTGACTGGGCGCGAGTGGTGAGATTCATTTTGTCCTGTCAATTACCCCACTTGCCCTATCCCCTCCTTGTGTTCTAGCCACCAGGGCCAACCGGGGCAGACAACCGCCGGTTTGATCGAAGGTTTCCGAATTCACAAAATCTTGATGGCGACTGTGGTCGAATGGCCATGTTCGCTGCTGGGGCGTGTGGCTGGTTCCAGGCCCGACAGTCGGAGAATTCAATAGCTGGAGACGGGCGCAAAGCGATTCCAAGGTCTTTTGACAATTATTCTTTGTACAAGCGAGACAGAGGCGGAGGCGGAAGAGGGGCAAAGCAAGGAGTCGGAGGTCTGGAGCGCTGGGATGTCAACTTAGGGCCAATCATACAACTGAAAGGCAGTGACCATTGCCTTGCGATGACAGGCCGGATCAAACGTGGGTAGTCGACCCTTCTCGAGTGAGCTAGAATGCAGGTGGTGTCAAAGAGGATCGGCCTGGCAATTCAACGCGGAGGTTCTTGAGGGAAAAGCGGGACCCGGGGAAAATCTGGCGAGTTCCTGATTGGTTCAAGATAACTACACCTTACTACTAACTACCTATAGAGCATCACTGTTATCTCTTTCAAGTTGTTGTCAGGTAGATTCTCCATACTAGTAGTAGCATTTCCCAATTTCCACGTGAAGTATTCGACTTGATGGAAATCTATTCAATGCACCCCTGGGTTCTGGGGCGGAAGTAACTGGTTCGCCAGTGCTGCCAACGCTTGAAATACCCTACTAGGCCTGCAAGTAAAAATATACACTCCAAGGTTGCAAAATAAGAAACACAATATGGCAAAAATTTAGTTGGACCATAAGAATATTGATGAGTCCAATCAGGGGTTTGATTTGTATATTCTGTGATGAAACATTTTAAGCCTTGCTGCCGAGTCGTGGCAAACGAAGGCGGGAATGTAGTAGCAGCATGAGGGCACCCCAAAGGGCCGCTGATAGAAAGGTTGCGCGAAGAGCAGTCGCATATGATCCAATCACTATCCAGATATTAGTAAAGAGACGACAGAGTAAGAAAAATGAAAGAGTACGAACCTTGATGTTGGTGCAATGGGTCAAGATCGGAAATGGCTCGGATCGACTTGCGAACGAGAGCAATGATGTGGTCTTTCTCCACGCCCTTCACGTTCCGTTCCAGTTCGTAATAAAGAGAATTTTGGAATATCCAACTACTAATAGACACGCCCATTACGGCTCCAAGGTTACGTGCTAGACCGAGGGTTGTGGTTGCAACAGCTTGGTCATCCTGCTCGCTGGTAGCCAATACTGACACCATCACCGAGGGAAAAGAGAAGCCCTGCCCGAGACTAGAAAACGACACACAGATCATTGCTAGCGCATAGGGCGTATTCATATTGAGGGATGCGGCGGTACATCCGCCCAACAGCATGCAAAACCCACCAAGGATAATGGTTGGCTTCATTCGTTTCGACCATGTGATCAAGAATCCAGTTCCGACGCTCGAAGCAGTGATGGCAATAGATGCTGCCACTAAACGCAAACCTGAATCTGTAGGACTGGCCAGCTTGACCGCTTGGAAGTAAAGAGGTACATTGAACATAACCGTGTTGACTGAGATGGCGCCGAAGAAGTTGCCAATGATGAGGCTAGCCCGAGGATTTTTGGAGAGGAGTTCAATCGGAAGAACTGCGCGGGGCACTCCGCGCTCGTATCTGACAAGGACGATACCCAGGAGCAAAGCCGTGACCAAAGAGCTAATCACCAGAGGATGTTCCCAGGAAAAGACATTACCACCCAGATTCAACCCCATGATCAGGGCTGTCACTGCTGTAGCCAGGATAAATGCACCGGTCAGGTCAATGCTGCGAATTAATTGCACCACAGTCATTCTTTCCGAGTTGATTGTCCGTTTGACGCCGAGATCCGCCGGGATGGTACTTGCTGCAGTGAGGAAATATACAAAGATGAAGGGAAGTTGAATGAAGAATGCACCACGCCAGCCGATACGATCACAGAGGAATCCGCCAAAGGCAAGGCCCAAGCAGCTGCCGGTACCATAGCAGAGGTTGATGTAAGATTGGTAAACACCTCGGTATTCGATGCGGACCAGATCGCTGGATATAATTTGACCCATGGAGAACACACCACCGGCGCCAAGGCCACAGAGGGCCCGGGCAGCAATGAAGCTGCCGATACTTTGTGCCAACCCACACCAAGCTGTGGTCAGGAAGAACATGGCAATGGAGAATAGGTATACGGGCTTCCGGCCGAAGGCATCGGAGATGCGCCCGAAGAGCGGTAGGAAGGCTGTAGAGGTGAGCAGGAACGCGGTTGATAGCCACGAAGCAGTTTTTGCGGCATTGAAATAGGAGGTAATAACCGGATGGCTCGATGCCATCAAGGTGGAGTCGAAGAAGCCGATCAGGTATCCGATGAGCACACCGACGAAGATAAGCCAGAATCGAGCTGGCGATACATCGATGAATCTGGCGGCATAGCTATCCTCATCCTCTTCTGGAATGGCATCTGTATTACCGGCAGAAGCATTGTTCCTTTTCACAGAAGCTGAACCACGCGAAGAGAATCGTTCCAGGTCGGGCTCGATGTCCAACCCTTCTGCCGATGTCACCCGGACCAGACCGAGGGCATTGATCTGCTCTTGCGTCTCGTCAATTGAAGAGCTGTTTTCAATATTGGTGCTGTGACTGGTCACAATGTGATAGTGAGTGGTTTGGTTGGAATCTGATGTTGTTGACTCATGTCGCAATAGCGGAGTGGCTTCTGACGGGCCTGTTCCCCATTTCGCGGAAGTCATTGTCGGACGGCGTTGATACCACTATATCTTCTGTCCCGTGGCTAGGGAGGGTAAAAAAAAGGCAACAAGGGCCAAGCCAGGAAAATCGCTGCGATTGCTGGTCTCGGCGCAATGAAGAATGTGGTACAAGGGGACAAAACAAGAGTCGGCGGGGTTTTGGGTGGAGATGGATTTTTAAGCAGCAACACGAACAAGTTGCATGAACTCCAGGTCGATCACACGAGACCAGCGAGCGAACCAGAGATCAGCTCAGTGTATGTACATAGGCTTCCGGTAGATCGCCTTTTAGACAAGCCACTCGGTATAAGAGGGAGTGGCTGGAACGGGGAAGCCAATGGAGTTGAGGATGCCTCGGAGTGGGGGAGTCGGGCGATAAACGATAAGCGGGGGAAGTTGGAGACTTTCCGATCCGTTGGAGTCACTGGTGACTTCGCCTCTGACACTTGCGACGCTGCTCACCATTCATCTTCCTCTTTCACTCAGTCGAAACAGTCATACGAACACTTTATATCCCAACCACCTTAAAAGAACACCAACCGAAACAATGCGCGCCCCTCTTCGGATTGCCGTGCTGGAAGCCGATACCCCAATCCCTCCTGTCGACAACCGATACGGTGGTTACGGAGGTGTCTTCACATCGCTTTTAAAATCCAGCGCAAAGGCGCTCAATAAGCCCGAACAGCTCGATCCGGAGAATGGACTAGTCATTTCCAAGTGGGATGTTGTCAGCGGCACGGAATACCCAAAGTTGGAGGACATTGATGCCGTGCTAATATCCGGATCAAGTACGTGCCCCCACTCTTTAGATAGCTCATGCGATGTAATGCAATGCAACATACAAAATACTTCGCATGTGGTATGTTGACGGTCATAACTGATGTCGGTATCTCAAAAACCACAGAACATAACTCCTACGAAGATATCCCTTGGATCAACCGCCTCGTCGAATTCACCCAACACGTCCTCGCCCAAGATCGAGTCCGCATCGTCGGAGTCTGCTTCGGACACCAAATCTTAGGTCGCGCGTTGGGAGTGAAAGTCGGCCAAAGTGATCAGGGATGGGAAATTGCCGTCTGCGACATGGACTTGACTGAGAAAGGCAAGGAAGTGTTCGGACTTGAAAAGATTGTACGTGATGCATTCATTCCATTCCGGCGACACATGCAGAATTCAAAGCAACGCCAATACAAATTTGCAAATGGGTCGACTTATGAAACTAATTTTCACCATATTATAGCGCATCCACCAAATGCATAAGGATATAGTACACAGTTTGCCCGAAGGCGTCACCCTTCTTGGCCATTCGCCCCAGTGCGCAATCCAGGGCATGTACTCCCCGCGTCGTTTTATTAGTGTCCAGGGACACCCTGAGTTTACGGGTTGGATGGAGAATGAAATTATTAACCTCCGGGCTAAGATGGGTGTTTTCAGTGAGGACCAAGCACAGGAAGGCCTCAGCAGAGTCAACAACGAACACGACGGTATTTCGATCGGGACGACTTTCCTGAAGTTCCTACTGGAGGAATAAACCCCTCTATGCGCATCGAGTTGCAGCTGTGCTGGCCAGCTGCTTGTACATAGCACGTTCGATTATAGATACCAGATGCCGACTTTGCTTATAGATTGTTGTCGGTCAAGACTAGATTGCCTCGATAGATGATACAAACGCTACGAGCCGATGAATAAACCGAATGGAATTAATTCCGTAGTGTGGTATTGCTTAAAATAGGGCTGGTCCGATCGTGTTACACAAATGCACCCTGCCGAGACCTAGAATACGTGGTGTGAAATGTCACCCTGCACGGAGATCCGACAGTCAGAAAATTCGAGTAAGAGATAGTTGCGAAAGAGAGTATAAGATGGAACTACGAAAGAAAGAATTCAGTGGGTAACCGATCCGGGATCTGGTACCAGGAAATATCCCATTGGATGTGAGAAAATGCTCGCGCAGTCCTCAACATCAGCAAAAACCGTCTAAGCTAAATAGTTCTTCTTGAATCTCGCTGAGATAATGCACGTCGTGAGCCATTGAGGAAAAATGCGCCAGGCATTTCCTCTTCCATGCAATTAAAGTCAAAACGCCACCACAGCCAACCTGGCTGTTGTTCCATATGGCCATGCATCATGTGTGCCAAAAAAAGAAGAAAGAGATCCAAGGTTCCAGCAAGTTGAAAATGCTTTTCACGCCAACGCCGTCACAATGCAAATAGATCGCTTCAAATAAAGATGGGAATATAGGATCGGAAGAAAAGGGGAAGATAAGAGCAAGCGCGCTGCGACTCAGGAGTAAAATCCCATCGCAGCTACGTGGGTCGAGATTTTGAGAGACGGCCGCTGCGACGAGGGCCTCTGCCCATGACAGATTCAGATGTTTCTGAGGCGCTGTCGTCTGGTGTGGAGTCTGACTCCTTTAGTTTCTGGGCGTCTGATTTCATCTATGATGTTAGGTTAGTAAAAGATACCGTGGGAATACTAGCAGGGCGAACTCACTCGAAGATTCAGAGAGACGACCTCGTTTTGGTCGTCTCGGAAAGATATGCCAACGCCCAAGGTCAATTTCGAGACCATGCGTTTCTTGGGTCGACCTCGGCGAATGGCTGGACGTGGCTCTTCTGAGTCATCGCCGCTGTCTTCAGCAGATCTTTTGCTGCCTGTGCTGAAGGGGGACGATTCTCGTGACATCTGCACACTTGAGTTGAAACTCTGGGCGGGTGCAGCTTGTTTGTCTGTGGGGGTATCTAGCAGAGCGGCAAATGCCCGATCAATGTCACCGCGGCACTTTTGAAGCATATCTACAATGGTGTCGCGATCATATCGCCCGCCAAGTCCATCTTGTATGGATTGTATATCCCAAGGAGGATAGACGTCAACGGCTAAGCCGGGGTCGTCTGTAGAGTCAGTGGACGCGAGGTGGGAGTCCTTGGCAATAATATTGTCTTTTTCAAGAGCAGCCGCTTTAAAGTCAGACGAAACATTCTTTTTACGATCGTCGACGTGGGTATATTGAGGGTGGGTGGGTAGGTCGGGTGACTGGTAGCCTGCGGAGACCTCAAAGAGGCCCTTGTGGGATCTGTCTATAGGCCGCACTGAAGAATAGTGTTTGAAATCCTAAGCATAGGGTTAGCTCGGAGCTCAAGAATATAAGATGAAAGGATAATCGTACGTGGAATGCAACATTAATAACATCACGATGTTCATCGGGCAAAGCATTCACGTCCCGGAATGCTTGCACACCATCCATTGTGTAAACATTGATGTCCACATGGTAAACTTGGCAGAAAGCCTGAAGACTCTCAGAGCTGCCCCATTCTCCATTTTTCCGAGTTGTAGCTACCATTTCTTCGAATCGACGCTCTTTGTCCTCGTCGGAGGGAGCTGCAACATCGGCGGAACGCGTAGCGTAGGCGGACACGGCGGCTCGTTTGGGACGACGGCGTTCACCACCCTCCGCCACCACAAATTGCATGAAGTATCTCTTGTGTGTTGTCATATGGTTGGCTAGTAGCTGGCGGATCTCGTCGCCGTGGTCGAAGCTCCCGTATAATTGGTCGGAGAGGGAATAGTAGAGACAATTTCCTGCATTTGACGCGTCAGAAACCCATTGTTTTGGGGAATTGAAGCTAGTCACTTGACTATAGCAAGCTAATCTCATTTTCATAGAAACTGCGGGTTCATCTTACCGTCACCTTCTGTAGGTAAAGCGAATAAACCGTGTTCTCTTAAGCAGGGCATTTCCAAACTTTCAAGGTCGACTGATTTCTTGTGTCGGGTAGGCGAGGTATCTTGTCGGATGGGTGAAGCATCTTGTCGCTGGTCCAGCAGCGAAACCTGATCAGTGGTCTGGGGAAGAGGATACTGTGCTAGTATATCTGTGTTGAGGGTGGAGTCGGGGTGGTGTTGTTCGTGGGCCGCAAGTATGGGCACAATTCTGCCACCGTTTGCGAGAAGTGACATGGTGAACGAGGCCCTTCCCGGGAAGAGGGCGGCATCTATGATGGGGAGGGCAAATCCGGGGAGAGGTGAAAGTGAAGAGGAAGATCAAGTAGAAGAAAGAAAGCCCAGGGAGGAAACCAGAACAAGAACAAGGAACCCGCAGAGTGGAGGAGGCCCTGCGGGTGCCGATGGATAAAAAGGAAAACGATGTTGCTACTAGGCCACATTTGCCTGGCGAGAAAAGTTTGGGGGCGGTCCAGCTTTGTGCCTTCCCTGATTGGCTGCACGTGAGCCCTTGCCCACTATGACATCGCTCAATAGGGTACTAGACTAGATTTGGAATACAGTTTAGAGTATACTAGTACCCTAACTAATAGCTATGCTATATACGCTGATGGAGTACAGAGTATATTATTTGTTTTAACAGATTAGCTACCTGATTTCTTTCAGCACCACCCCTGAATCTCTGGAAATGTGATCCATATATTCCTAGGGATACGGTGGAGCCCACTGGAGTCCGCGGGTCATTACGGAGAGGCCCTTGCAGTCGAGGCGGTGGAGGGTACTCTTTGAAGCGCACTATTGACGGTTGCTGACAGTATTCGTAAACCTCGAAAGTTCTGAACTTACAGTTATAGTTATAGCTCTCGTTTTCATAGAACTTACACACGCAGACTGATTGACATATCTTCTGAAACATTATCACATCTTCCCACTTTCAATCCAATTAATCAAATACTATTCCCAAGTTGTAACTACAGAACTCACAGAAATTAGCCCCTCAGATGCGGAGGCGTATTAGAGCGTTGTTTTGGTATTGTATTACTCCGCGTCTCCACTGTGAAAAATTCAGCGCGTTAAACCAGATTACCCCCTCTGATTGGCTTTTGTCCACACCGCCGCCACTCGAAAATAGCAGTCGGCGCACCGGGTCGTACAGATGTGTAATTTACCCCGACCCTAAGGTGACCAGCTCCATTTCTCTTATCAAAGGGTATGCTCGATAGCGGAGATTAACCCGACTCCTCCTCACCCCCGCTTCCTTAAGGTTCCTTGTCCCCAATGCTTCACCGTTGACTCATTATATCTGCAATCACTTCTCAAGATTCTACAGACGCCACTTTTGAAGAATAGAAAATCATCACACCGCTGCAGTTCGAATTGGAATCCTCACAAAATGCCAAACATCGTCGTTTTGGGGTAAGCTATGGAGACCCCGCTTTGATGCTAGTGCACTTGATGCACGGCGTGGAAGGCATTGAGAGCTGTGCAGGGATTGATCGTGGCTGACGTTTCTTTTAGTGCTGGCGTCTCCGGGCTGACAACCGCCTACCTTCTCTCAAAGGATCCGGCGAACAAGATCACAGTTCTGGCTAAACACATGCCCGGCGACTATGATATTGAATATGCTTCTCCCTGGGCTGGTGCCAATTACATGCCGTATGATAAACAACCCCTATGATCAAAGATCGTTCATTAACAAATTACCTTTCCAACAGGGTGGGCAAGGAGGGAACTGACCATGAACGCTGGGAGCGAGAGACCTGGCCCTACCTGAAGGAGATCACAGAGAAGTACCCGGAGGCCGGAATTCACTTTCTCGGTATGTGAAGTTCGTCGATTGACATGCCTCCCGTAATTCTAACTAGAATCAAGGCACTCTCATCTACAATCGTAAAAAAGATCAAGAGTCCGATACCGGTAAATGGTTTGCGGAATTGACCCAGCCAGACCCCTGGTACAAAGACGTTGTGCCTGATGTATGCAATGTCGTTCTGATGAAAATACAGACATATACTAACGAGTTGCATAGTTCAAACCAATTCCCGACGAGAAGCTGGCTCCAGGGGTCGATAATGCGCAGGAGTTTACGTCCGTTTGTATTAATACTGCCATCTACCTGCCCTGGCTGGTCGGCCAGTGCGTCAAAACCGGAGCGGTGTTCAAGCGAGCTGTGATCAAACATATTGCCGATGCTGCAAACGAACACCATACCGGCCAAAAGGCTGATCTAATTGTTAACTGTACTGGTCTGTCGGCCAAGACCCTCGGAGGCGTCATGGACAGCAAAATGCATCCCGCCCGAGGTCAAATTGTAGTTGTCCGCAATAATCCCGGTCCCATGGCTTCTGTGTCCGGGACGGATGACGGAGAGACCGAATGCCTCTACATTATGACCCGTGCTGCAGGTACGAGCATTCGGCCCTTCAATCCTAAGAATAAAACAACTAACTTGACTATTTTAGGTGGTGGCACTATCTTGGGAGGTTCTTATCAGAAGCACAATTGGGATTCCCTACCCGACCCCAACCTCGCTAATCGAATTATGAAGCGTGCTATCGCGCTGGCCCCTTCTTTGGTCAAGCCTGGTCAGGGCATTGAGGGCCTTGATATCATCCGACATGGCGTCGGGCTGCGACCTCTGCGCGAGGGTGGCACTCGCATTGAGAAAGATGAGGTCAATGGTGTCAAGGTTGTTCATAACTATGGGCATGGTGGGTTTGGATACCAAGCTTCCTTTGGTTGCTCGGTGGAGGCCGTGGCGTTGGTCAAGGAGGCGCTGCAGAGCGGACCCCGAGCCAAACTTTGAGTATTGGACTGGGCAGGATTTGGCTGTAAATACCCTCACGCCATTTGCATAGCATTCATTTGTGGGTCCGTTGAATGCCATCTCATTTGGATGCGTTCATTACAAAAGGTGACGTCAGTCTTGGATTATATGATATTATATCGATATAGTAGTATGTACATAATTGTGTTTAGACGCACCCAAACAATTATCCCAAGCTCACTCTTTCCTCCCGCATTCTCTTGTTCCAATCCTATCAATATCGACACTACTAGTACCAAATCAACCATGCCACGAAAGGATTCGAACGATATGTCATCCCGAATCCAAAAGGTTGTCGACGAATTTGGCAATAGTCCACTAGGTAAATCGCCACTTGCGACAAAGCCCTTGACAGCTACACCGGACACGATCCTTGCGATGGTGATGGATGCGATGGTCAAGTCAAAGCCCATTTCACATGGCCTTTCGCAAAAGACGATCAATCATCTTATTGAAGCTGGCTATCATGATATCGACAAGCTTCACAGTAGTACATGGGAGGAAAGAACAGTGGTTCTCCGCGAGGGAGGATATAATCGCTATCGAGAACAAACTGCAACGAATCTTGGCAATCTGGCCAAATTCGTGGTAAACGAGTACGGTATGTCACTATCTGTTGGTTCAAACGGGGTGCTCTCAGCCAGTTATCGACCTTTATGATCTTGGCCCAAACAACTGCTAACGGAAATTCTGATCGATATCTACGAAGACGGTGACCTCAACAATCTACTTAAGAGCGCTCATGGACAGAGAGAAAAGACGCGAGCATTGATCAAAGAAATCAAAGGAATTGGCGATTTGGCCGTGGAATTATTCTTCGACAATGTCCAGAGTGTCTGGCCTTCAATCGCCCCATTTGTCGACTCACGGAGCCTTCAAACGGCTGAAGAGGTGGGGATCGGGGCCAACATATATGCAATGTACAGCGCACTGCATCAAGACCCCAAGCAGATGAGTTGGTTTGTCAACGGACTGTCATCTGTGCGTCTGGAGAAGAAGCAACTTGCTATAGAAAGCATGTAGGCTGGATATATCCATAAGACTCACGTACATGGTAGATGAATATCCACATCACCTACGTAACAACCATAGTATGTATGGAGTACAAAATGCTAAGAATAGTAATAGTATTCGTACATCACTCCCCTTTTGATTCAGCCACATTTGAACACGTGACCTCCAGCCACCGGGCTTGGCGGACCCGCTGCTTGCGACAGCCAGCTCTCCATCCCCCATCTGCCGCGCCCCTGTTCTTCGTACATTATTGACAGCTGTTTCTTCTTCTTGGTCTCATTTCTTCGTCGTCAAAACCATATCCTTGGTCGCTCCTTTGGTCCCAGACAAGCACAGGTACGGATGAAGATGAGCTTCGCCCCTCTCGGGGTCGACTCCGTTCCCGACAACGCCAGCTGTGGCACTGTTTCAACCCCATCCTCCCGTCAGTGCTCGTCAAACTAACGACTAAACTAGCGAACCTACCGAATACCCCAGATCTTTCCCATTCATCTTATCTTCGTCATCGACAGTCTAGCGACTCGGCGACGTTGACCCTCGAACGCGGATTACCCAGACCCTGTTGATCAAGTGGAACTCGACAAGCAATACCTTCACAATGGATTTCTCCAACATTTTGTATGTTTCACCCACTCGCTTTACTTGGCCTAGTCTCCTCGCCGGAGATGCAGTCCGACGTTGAAGGGATAATGCTAATCATGTCAACAGTCGACTTGTGAACATTGCGATCGGTGTGGTTATGGTGCTGGGCGGTATTAGCCAGTTCTTCCCCATTTCCATGAGCTCCATCATCGTTGGTATCTATGTGATGATCTTTGGCGCTGGTAAGTTGATGACGATGTCGTGTCGATGACAAATCTATCGCATTGTTTGTTTGTTTTCTGAAAGGATATTAACGTTGCCGCAGTTGTCGCCGGTCTGGAGTTCCTCCCCAACGTCCCCGACTACGCCTACCGCTACGCCTCCTTCCTGTTCTCCTTCCTGGGCCGTGGTGTCTGTAAGTTATTGCTTTCGAAACCCATTCCTACGCTCGTCACTAATTTGATTCTTCCCCGTTCTAGTCTACATCTTCGTTGGCTGCATCATTTTGCACGGCCACATCCTCCGCGAGATTGCCGCCTCCATCGTCGGCATCACTGGTATCGCCTACGTGGTGCTGGAGTTCATCCCCTCTATCGAGCCTCCCTCCAACATGCGCGAGTCCGACCAGGGCTGGGGTGCTGAGCAGGTCTAAGCGTCTGCGACGCTGCGACAGCACCTGTGATGGCTGCCTACAGCCTTGGTGACGTGGCGCTCGAATCAGATGAACGCGGCGCCCGAACTGATGCCTAGAAGTCAATCACCAGTGCGATATATGACAGTTGATGAGGACAATGAGAGAGAGAGAGAGAGGACTAGGGTATGTCATCATCGGTGGATACATTGGTGTAAGCGTGTGCCCAGTCAAACTTTTGGAAGAGGCTTTTGAGGTGCTCTTTTTTTGTGGAGTACCGCCTCGATATTTCCTTTTTTTTTCCCCCGCTAGTTTTGTTTGTTCTTTTATCATGCCTTGTGTTGATACCTGAAAGGAGATATGGTCCTGCCTAGAACGATTTTGCTGTACTATAAAGTGTAGGCCTTGTGGCCTGCAGCCAATACTACATGGATATGAATATGAAGGGCAGGTCGTGGCCAATAGCCAGTGGCGCAATACATTAGCAATTTCCATCAAAAGTGGATAGCAAAAAAGTCAAGCGAAGAAAAGTACGAACGGCGGCTCGGTTGCAATCCGACGGATGTGATTCGATGAAAAAACTCCATTTGACGCACCTTATTAATTCCATTCGCCTCTTTGGGGGGACCTCCTCGGCATTTTATTACGAGCAAACATAATTTGCACCCTGAAAGGCCTGAGAGCCTGAGGAACGAGGCCCGGCTGGGTACTTCCGTGGTGCCGGGTAACCAATCACAACCACCAGATTGCTGCTGACGCCACCCTTCCGCCAATCAGAGAACAGAGAAAGCTGATTGCCTGCGCATAGGCCCGCCCGCGTCTTACTTGGGAAGGTGCGGATGTCCACTGTTGCCCCCCTAAACTTCATCAGGCCTCGGTGGAGTCGTTTTGGATCTGGGGGGGACTGTCAATTCTCGATCGATAGATGTCTTAGGGAGAAAAAAGCAAAAAGTGAAGAAACTGTCAGATGGAGGAGGGGAAAGAATAGACATAACAAAACCAGGGGAGGGGTAAGAATAAACTGAAACGCCCAGACAGAGATTAGATGAGATAGGGAAATGATGCGATTAGCCTGATAGATTGATAGCCACTGCTGGGCGATCCCCCCTTCGTAGATCGATAACCTTCCCCGTCATTGGGTTCCATCTTCTTCTCCCCTGCCGATTCTTTTACTCAATTTCCCATCAGCCCATCTCTCTTTCCACCTTTCATCTATCCCTCCTGCACACCATCTTCTCTCTCTCCCTCCCCTTCCCCCTCTTACTCCCGTTATCAGTCACTCTCCTCCGCATTGTGCATCCGCATTCGCATTCGCCTCCTCATCCTCCTCCTCCTCCACCTCCACCCCCTTCACACCGGCTGTCCCGCTGGGATCACCATCCTGCAGGCCCTAACGACTTGGTCCAGTCCTAGTTTCGTTTAGCTCGCACATCGGCCGGCATCCCCGAAGACATCTCCCCACAGCGCCAAGTCAGACCCAAGGCGTTCTTTGCTTTGCTGTCACCTGTCGCAATCGCCCATCACCTGACCATTCCCGGCATTTTGGGACGCCACTTTCTTTGATATCGCTGCTCTCATCTTTTTCCTTTTTCCCCTCAAAGGCTGTGACTGTGTCGATCCCTGGTCTTGCCTTTCTCCCCAGGCCTGCTGTGCCCCTCCGCTTTCACCTCCCTTTGAGCCACCGTTCAGATCCAGTCTTCTGTGCGCTGCCCTGGCCCGCCTCCCTACAGGAACAGACATCACGGCCCGCTGACCGACATTTGGGCTTCTTTGGTGCTATACTCTGTGTACGTGCAGACTGACGTGCGTGATACGGTGAAATTCGGCTCTAGACTGCAGTGCGACATCCCCCTTCATCTCCCTCCCGGCATCCAACATATCATCCTCTTCTCTCCGCTCCCACCGCTTTGTTCCTGGATCCGCCTCCCCCACAATCCGTTCGCCTGTCCTTCCTCTCGGGTTCCGAGCAAAAAGATTGGCCGACCATACCTTGGCCCTCCGGCAGTGAGGTGGTAATGTTAGCGTCCATTTCACAAATGGAAACGGTGCGCTCTTTCCCCGGCACCTCTGGTGGCTCAATGCGACAACCCTCCGCGGAGGATTTAGACGCTGCTCAGCAGCTGATCTCTTCCGCACAGGCTGGTCGTGAACATTTAGCTCGGCAGTATGGTGAATCTACTCCGATCAAGGGCATGTCAAGTCCACCCCCAAATGGTCCACCATCAGCATCCGGATACTCGGCCGATGGGAGAGCCGACAGTCAGCCCCCGGGCAAGACTTCTCCTAAGTCTCAGAAGGACACGAGCTTCCTTGGTCATTCCTGCAGGTGCGTTCCCTCCTCGATTACCAGCTCAATTGCTCAAGGGATTTGCCAAGAAAACTGACATATGTATAGCAATTGCGGAACCAAAAACACTCCACTTTGGCGTCGATCGCCAACAGGTGCGATGATTTGTAATGCATGTGGTCTCTATCTCAAGGCTCGCAATGTGGCTCGCCCGACAAAACGAAATCGTGGCCAGCAAAATCCGGAAAGCGATAAGCTAAACGCCCCGCTTCCTCAAGCCGAGACGACCACACCATCAGGAGGCGGCTGCAAGGGCTCTTGCCCCGGTGGTGGAAGTTGCAACGGTACTGGAGGTGCGGAAGGGTGCGATGGCTGCCCAGCATACAACAATCGTATCTACAAGTCCTCTCAACGGGGGACTCCTGCTGTCCAGCCCCAATGGGGTCGGGCTGCAGCCCCAGAGACTGAAATTCTGCCTGCACCTCCCCAGGTAGAGACTCCTCCCAAGCTTCCATCCACTGCGGATGGAAACTCCACTCTCGTTGCTTGTCAAAACTGCGGTACGACAGTAACACCACTTTGGCGTCGGGATGAGCATGGCCATCCCATCTGCAACGCCTGTGGTAAGCATTAATTCTACCTACGATCTGAAACCACCCCCATCTAATTCACGAACAGGATTGTATTATAAACTCCATGGCTGTTATCGCCCAACCACAATGAAGAAGTCGATCATCAAGCGCCGGAAACGTGTCGTACCAGCCCTGCGAGATCAATCTCCCACCGCCGCTACCCAATCCTCAAATGGATCATCAGCATCCCCTGAAGCATCCCCCGCTGCTTTGGCTCACTCCCACGATGATCATTATAGATACATGAGTGGAGAGCCTATGGATCACATACCCCGACCCCTACCGTTCGCACCGCCCCCGGTTGATTTTACTGGCTTCCATATCAGCTCGGCCCCCATGCAGCACCATCAATTTCCCAAGTTGCTGGAGCCAGAGAGGTTGGGCCCGTCCCCGGTGTCTTATGGACGACGATCTGCATCTCCGAACTCGATCAACCTGCCGCAGAAACGGACCCTGGCGGAAAGCACGTCAGATTCCATTCCCACAACCCCTATGGAGTCAAATCAGCTACCACCCATCATGTCCTCCGCAAATCCGTCGCCCCCAGGTCGCTTGAGCTCAATCTCATCTATTCTTAACCGCACCGAGACTCGCGATGATTCGCGGATGGAACCGCATATGACTCGGCCCCAGACACTTCAGTCTTCTTTAGGACACGCTGGGCATCAACAATCTTTGCCCGGCATCTCTTCCTTGACTGACCCGTCAGTCGAAAGACGCGCACAACTAGAGCGAGAGGCTGAGTTGATGCGCGAAGCCCTCCGACAAAAGGAGCGGGAACTGGCCGCGATTGGCCGATAGTTAATTCATACACCGACACGAGCCCAAGTCATGATGAAAGTAACGAGATTCAATTCGAAATAATTTGGTTCAGGCTGGACGTTTTTTCCCAAATGATACACGGCGCAAACATGGAGATTTGCGCAATGATACCACTCAACATATTTTTTTCTTCCTTTTTTTCTTTCTTTTACGGGATCGGATCGGCATTGATACCGTGTTACTATGTCCTTGTTTTGCCAAAAGTGTTAGCAGAGAAAATGTACTCTTATGGATTACTTCGGGTATAGAATAATTTGAAGCCTGGTAGATATCACCGTGATAACAAAAATAGCAGTATTCGTAGTACGCTTTGTAGAGTACAAGTAGTGTTAGAAGAGTAGTAGAATTCCCATGCCAATCTTGTGATCTCGCTGTCTGTGGTTCGACCCGGGGAATACCGATGTCATCATGACTTGTTTCGAATTTCGCATCGACAGTATCTTAGTTTCAACAGTACTCCTATCATCGCAAACTCGAAAAGCTTACATGAAGCATTGCGATACAGAATGACCACTCCCCGAACTTTCACCCTAACCTTTATCGGAGATGTGATGCTGGGCCGTCTAGTCGACCAACTCTTCCCGGAGCACGTCAACAACCTCCAAGACGAAGCAGTTGCAGCCAGCTTCAAATCCGAACACCCATCTATCCTAGATAATGGGAACTACACCCCGTCTTCACCGTGGGGCACGACGCTCCCTCTCTTCCAAAAATCCGATCTAAACATCATCAACCTCGAAACAGCAGTAACTACCACCCACGAACCCTGGCCCAATAAGAAATTCAACTATCGCATGCACCCAGCTAACCTAGCGCCTATCTTGCACTCTGCTGGAATCGATTACGCCAATCTCGCCAATAATCATGTCCTCGACTTTGGAAGTGAAGGTCTCGTTGAGACGGCTTGGACATTAAAGAATGCCCGAGTTGCTTATTCTGGCGCGGGCGAGACGACGAATGAAGCATTTAAGCCGGCGAAGCTATTTCTACCGAGGAAGACACTGCTAAGCCATGGCTGCATTAGTATGGGTACTAGTAGTGACAGTACCGGTACTATAACTACTATTGCGCCAGAAAAAGACGGCGGGGTTGATTACCTCCCCGTGCACATATACTCCGGATCCGATCACCCCCAAGACTGGAGCTCGGTCCCAAATTTCCATCTAATCGATTACTCCCCGAGAACGCGAGTGCAATTACGCAAATTGCTTCTGGCAAATGGGACGATGGAACATCCCAGCGAGTCGGACTCGGAATGTGATATCTACCAGCATGCAGCACGCCGCCGTCACCAACTTGAACACCACGATGACGATAACGAATCCACGCAATTGAGTAGAAGCAATGCGCCTGCGTTGAAGATATTCTCTATCCACTGGGGTCCAAACTATACATGGAAGCCGGCGGATGCAATCCGGTCATTAGCGCATTTCTTAATTGACGAGTGTGGCGTTGATATAGTACATGGTCATTCTTCGCATCATGTCCAGGGGGTGGAGATTTATCAGGGAAAAGTGATTATCTATGGGTGTGGGGATTTTGTGGATGATTATGCCCTGAATCGGGAGTTTCGGAATGATCTTGGTGCTGTGTGGAGAGTTATTTGTAGTGAGATTGGAAGGGAAGGGGAACTTGAACAGAATGAGCCTTCAGGTTTGATACCGGTGAGGTTGGAAATATTTCCTACCCGCATTGAGAGGTTTAGAGCTATGTTGCTGGACTCGGGCGATGTGGATCATGTTTGGGTTCAAGAGAGGATTAGTGCGCTTAGTCGGGACTTTGACACGCTGGTGCGTGGGGAGCTTGGAGAGGAAGGGCAGATTATTGTTGATATAGAGTGATACGTAGTAAAAAATACCGCCTGTAAAATGTTGAAAGATTCAATGTATTTGTTCAAGAAAGTAGTTGTTTGTTTGTCCATGATTATAAGATAACCTAATGCGAAATATTGAATATCCAGTTAACCGCCCAATAATAAATCCTAACCCCTAATATATACCAAGAAAATGAATGAAGTGTTGTAGGCCGTCACAATGCTGTCGTAAAAAGAGAGAAAATAATAATAAAAGGAAAGAAGTGCCCAGAGAATAAAAGTGATGGGCTTCAAAGAATGTTATGGTCATGAAGGTGGAGGAGATTCGATAACTAGTCGTCGCTCGCTAACGGTCTCTCCCACCTTACTTTCTTGCGAGACAGTCATCTCGGTGGTGACTTCAATTCCACCAAATGAGCTGTGGCTAGAGCGGTTTCCGTGCTTGACATTGATCGAATACATATCGAAATCCTTGTCCATGTTTTGGCTGAACAGGTCGGTATGTTGTCGTTGTGAGCGAGATGCGGTGATGTTACGAGTATTGGTGCGTGGGTTCGAGGTGTATCGGTTGTAGCTGTTCGTCGAAAGCAGCTTGGGGAAAATACTGCTGATAATGGGACGAAGGAATGGAAGGCAGGCACAAATTATTGCAACATTGCACTCCGCCGCAGTCCAGTATGCGGCATCGACATTGCTGTCTATATGGGAATGGTCAGCGGAAGATTCGGCAAGGTATTGATGAAATCAGAACATACAAGAAGTGTCGGTGCTTTGGGCAACGGTTCGTAGACTGGAAAGACGTAGAATACTTGTAATAACGACACTGTATGGTATCTCATAATTAGCACATGCATATACTAGCTGTTTTGGGTTTCCATGAGCACTTACAGAATACCAATTGCAAAAACCCCCATCAGTGCAATCTTTTGCGTCCGTGGCAGTTGAAGCTTTACAAGCAGCGGCATAGGAAGTACCAATAGTATCACATCGGTAAGAATGTTCATCGACGCATTAAAGAACCAAACAGCTTCAAAGTTCAGGCAGTGACCGGGTAAGTCGTGGTTCCAGAACTTGGCGACTGGAACACAGTTCACGTAGCCGCTGACGATGGCCCAAGACGAGTATGTAGCAACGATCGCCATCACGATATAGCAGGCGAGACGAAAGGAACGAGCGGGGAAAATGCGGATATATTGCAGAAGGATGGAGAATTTGGTGAAGGCCAGGCTGGCGTTGTACATGGGAATGGCAGCCCAGAGGCACTTTAGCTGCTTTTGGAGAACTTCAGACGAGAGTAATGCTGAATGAGTACCCATTTTATAATGGTATTCTAAATAACAGAGTATCGTCAGTTGCTGGATCATCACGTACTACCTGGTAGTTATCACGGAGCAAACACGTACGGGCAGCGACCAGTGAAAGATATATGATGGAGAATATCTGTAATTACAGCTGTCAGATGTTGATATCATTTGTCAAGCATTAGATCAACATACCAAGGCAATAAGAACGCTCCAGTCTTCACGGCCTGTGATCTTCATCAACCCCAGCCGAGCAAATAGTCGCATGCCGACGATAAGCGCAGCAATGCCAGTCAAGACCGCTGTCACAACCAGCGCTCGCTGGCCACGCTCATGGCCATCGTCACTGGCCCGGGGAAGGATTTCGTGTAATATATCGTCCATGTTGATTGGGTGTATAAAAGAGTGAATGGTGTGGCGAGGATGGTTATGTCAAATGAACGTCGTGGGTGAGTTCGGGCCTTCAATAATTTGGAAATATCATCTAGCCAACTCTCAGCAATGGCGGCCTACTGCATCGAAGTCGAAGAAGTCCCTGTTGCGCCGATTTCCCCGGTATCAAAATCTGCAATGGAATGATAGACTGAGTGGGCAGAGAGGCGGGGGGTAGCACTTATGAGCTGGGTCCCAGGTCTCTGGCTAGAGTGGAGTGGATCTTGTGTTCATGCAAAGCATCACACAAGGAAACCTTGTTGGCCAAACTACGATCTCCGCAAAGTTCGCATAGTTGATTCAATAGTGCACGAATAGGCGGCGATCTCCAAGGACAAAACTAGGTCATTGGGCCCGTCGTCCCCGGCAAGGCACCGGCTCGAGCGTGCGCCATGTGGCCCCTATGGCTTCGGATGGAGACTCCTTCCATGCAGGGAAGCCTCTGAATGCACCGAAGTCTGCTATCGAAGGCTCTACGGAGTAGCGTGGGCGTGGTCGCCTGTTCCCCACAGCGATCGTCACCCTTTGGTGGGCCCCGGCGCTGCAAGCCCTGTTCTTGAGCCATTTGATCCTGGGAAAAGTAAGTGGGATTGGCATGTGGCTGCTCAATTTCCCATGGAACAATTGACCATCAAACTTTCATTGTCCTTGCCAGCCTCTCTCTTCGAGTTACGTTCGGAATACAGCATAAGGGAGCAGTCGCGAACGGGCCTCGTGTGTTATTGTTGACCCACTTTGGGAACGCGATGTTGCACTTCTCTCGGTGGCGCTGCCCTTGTTGTGTGCCGCGAGATTGAAGATGCATCACAGTGCAGGATACATGCATAAGGCTGTATTCCGCTTACACCGTGTTCAACTTCCAGTCATAACAATTCCACAATCTACATGCATCACCGCTGTTTAACCGACGAGCTGTATGCATGTGTGCTTCCAGACCCCCATCCCCGTGGAATGACAAAATTGCCTTGAATGTAACCTCCGGAAGTTTGACTTTGAAGATCCCGACGTCAAAAACGACAGATGACAATCCGTGATTTTCGCGTGGGTCTTGGCCCGTCGAGACTAGGACGATGCACCATCCCCTGAACCACTATGTAGTTATTTGATATGTGCTATACCCCTTTCGCTGCTCGCCAAGAATTATTTACATCGGCCACTCTGTTCTCCAGTGATTTGTTTGATCATTGCACATCTAGCGCCGAGGTGAAGTCCACCAGAAACCGAACCCCATGGCAAATCCAGATTCAAGGCACCTGCAAAGCACTCTAAACGAACCCCACAAAATCGCCACTTTTATTCAATAATGCACGTCGCGACTCCACAGCGGAGGTCCACGATTGCTCTGTCCGCGCCGCACATCTCAATCCAATCCATTTGATTATTTGGCGCAATTGAATCTGCGATTGGCCCAAGGGCGAAGATCTTTTCCTTTTGCCCCTTGAACGTTTATGGGGCGGAACATGAGCTACTTTGATCCCTTGATGGTGTCTTCGCCCTGGAAGATATACCCCGAGCTCAATGATCGGCATGCATATTTCTAGGGGGCGGTTGCTGATCCCTATCCTAAGCGCCTTACCATTTCTGTCTAGCCGAGCGCCATCATCAAGACTAAGATCGAGTGGCGTTCTTCATTATCTTTGATTTTGTGTGCGATCAATGTGGATTTTCTGAGTTCTCGGAGAATCATCCGCTCCTTTCAAATTGCACTACTAGCTGCTTTTTGGATGTTTATTTCCAACAATAGGCTGTTTTCTTACTAATCGGCATCTATTGAAACCAGGGATCTGAAACTAGCTCAAATTGATCGGGATTGGGCTGCTACTCATCCAGAATCCCATGTGATGCACCATCACGTGTTGCTGACATCCACTAGTTATCTTTCCTAGGTTTCGAGCCTTACTCGTGACATTCTAACTTAAAGACTAATCAATTTCCGGAATTCCTTATTCCCAGAATAGTAAGGTTTGAAATAGAATTGGTAGAATCTTGAAATAATCCAAATCACAAAAAGGAGAAATTCACGCTTCGTTCCGGGCGAGTTTGCGTTCTCAAATAGACTATACTGGATAGTTGAAGTTTTTCAGCTCGAAATCACCGAAATCGGCGAATTCTTCGTTTTCAACGCCAGTCGATTGATCTGGAAGAGTTAGTACGGCATGCAATGTCCGAAGCAAAGGATAGATACCGGACACAGAAACGGCGCGGTGCATTTCATTTCGCTTATTCCATTGATTGTGAAGAGCACCATAAATCCCAATCAAAATGGCGGTTATGAGTATAAATGCAAGCATGGTATACTTTGCAGGCTATTGAATTGGGTTAAATAATCAAATCGGGGCATGTGCTACTCCAGTGTGCTCACGTAGTAATTAGGCGCATCCTTCGCCCTGTATGTCTGGGGACCTATAATGTTGCCGACGGCATATCCAAGTTGGTAGGAACACCCAAAGGCAATTTTCTTCGTAGACCCGGATATCCCAGCAGTCATAAAAGTGATGATGAACAGGACGCAAATAGGGACTATGAGATGTTAGTAGCGCGTTCAATAATAGCGAGACTCCCTGGAAATCAGGAAGAGAGAACTAGAGAGCCCACAGAAACGAACATTGATAGATGAGCACATAACCACCGTAACGAGCACTGTTATTGGAGCTCGGAATTCCAAGCATCATGGCAGCTCCAATGCTTGCGAGGATGAGTGTGAATATACCAGCGCAAGTGCGGTTGGTAAATTTTGCAACAATTAAAGCTAAGAACGTGCCAGCCACCTGAGCTGCACCGGATCCCATATTCAGTAGTTGGGTGGTAGGGACGCTGTAGCCAAAGTTCTTCACAATTGTTGGACCTGCAGAGGCGAGTGTCAATTAAGCGTTCCTGTGTATAATTTTTCAAAACGATGCACTGGCATACCGAAAGCAGTAAGTCCACCATTAGGCATACCAGTCGAAAGGAGCAGCAGAAAAATCAGGTACAAGCGAACATCAAGAAAAGCTTCTCGAAGCTGTGACGCGTTAAATTTCCAGACCTCTGTTCCTGTTTTATTGCTCCGGACTCGTTCAAGAGCAATGACCTTCTCATCCTCACTCAACCACGTAGCGTCGGTCGGCGAAGCCGCAAGAAACAGAAACAAGAAAACACCAGTCACGAATGTCATAGCTCCATAAAGAACAAAAAGCCCCTGCCATTGAAATCTACTCGCATGATAGATAGCCCAGGCAATGAACCCTCCGAAAATTGATGCCCATCCGGACGTTGTGTACCAAATCGCGACCCTTGTGACTTGTTCTTCCTTGGTGTAAAAGGCCCCGGTAATAAGAATAGCCACAGGAACCGTTGAGACCTCAATAGCGCCCAAGAAAAATCGAACGGCAGCCAAAGTAGCAAAGTCATGGCATACTGCATGTAATGCAACAACAACACCCCATATCATGCACATGATGCTGAAGTACTTGGATATATTGAAACGCTGCATGAGAAAGTTGGCAGGAATGTCGCCTCCTAAGTAGCCAAAACTGCCATTTTCAATTTAGTAGGTTATCTCAGATACCCTGTGCTCTAGGATTTGGCCGTTTCTGAGCCTGCAAGATGGAACGGTGTACTTACTACACAAGCGAACCTAGCCAGGAGTATTGTGCGGGTGTCAGATTTGCATCTTCTTTGATGCCCATGATTGCAGCATATGACAAGCTATTTTTATCCATGAGTTGGAGGCAGTAGATCACAAATATCATTGGCATGATACGCATATCAATCTTCAATCTCACTCGCTTTGCTTCCGGAGAATCTGGATCGAACGCGATATGGCGATTGGCCAGCAAATCCAAAGCTTTGTTTCGACTTGCTGTGTTGATACAGTGACCCGAATGTAGCTCAACGTCCCCCTCGAGATTGAATTTCTCTGCCTACAGTGGAATGTGCTGTAATGAGTCCCATTTTCTGAAAGGAATAAGGTAGGGATGTGCGTTACTCACCTTCGCAGATTTCATCTCGATATCCGCCATTTTTAATTCTGTCTCAATCCAGACAGGGCAAGTTTTTGAATGATTATCTCTCACTTCTAGGAAGCACTAAATGGGTTTTACATAAAATAGAGGGAGGTTGATGATGCTTGCAGTCATTTACCAAAGATTGCGCGGGGTACGTAACCGAAGATACCATTAATACATGATAAGCTCCTGATGATAATCTGGGGTAATCTAGACTCGGAAAAAGCACCATAGATTACCAGTATCCTCGCAATCAATTGGTTATGGTCCACTCTACCTCCCTTTATTAAATTCGGCTTGAAGAAGAATAAAATCCAACCGGAAACATTAACCGACATTCACCCCCTCACTCCGCTTCCTGTCATCACCTGGGCACGTTTCGAATATTGAACGTGATGCACAAATATAAGTGCGGTACATTGCCGACGTACGGATAGGGTACATTGCCGATGGCAGGAATGGGATTCAAGCAAGATATAAACATCGCCAATCGAAATATCCTTTCGTATCGAATACAACAAGCAAATGCAGCAAATATGGAAAAGGAAATAATGGCCAAAAGACTGGTTCCTGTTATATCGCTTAAGGGTGAGAGATTGATAGTCCCTCGCGCCGCAAAATCCACTGACAACCGTCCCAGACTTTGAGCAACGCAAAGATGAAATCACAACACAGCTGATAAAGGCAGCCGAGTATGCTGGTTTCTTTACCGTAATTGATCATGAGATTTCCAAGGAAGAAATTGAGGCCCAATTCTCTATTTCCAAGGCGTTCTTTGATCTCCCGGCTGAGATAAAGGGCAAAACTCCCCATGATACTAAGAACAACAATGGATGGGAATATAAAGTGAGGAATCCCTCACCATCCCAGTCGGAACCATGGTATTGATTCTCTTTGCTTAGGCTCAGTTGCGTCCCAGTACTGGCATGTACGACCAGAAAGAGTCACTTTGGCTCCAACGCAACTCCGACTGGCCAAGCGATGACCACGTGCCTGGGTTTCGAGATACGACGCGTAATTTCATGCGGAAATGTGCAGAGATCTCTGATCAACTCTGTATGTGCACGCCAATGCTACCCTTATTGGAAACCTTGGTTGACATTGTCAGTAACATGCTTCGCGCGTGCACTTGGATTTGAAGAAGACTACTTTAAGATCGCGAATGATCCTTCTCAGCCGGACTGCCTAACTCAACTCCGTCTAATTCACTATCCACAGTCCGACAAAGCTATCGGAACATGGAGGGCAGGAAGCCACACTGACATCGGATGTCTTACTCTTCTGTTCCAGCGCGATGGAGAGGATGGACTAGAAATTTGCCCTGGTCGGGAAAGTCATTCAAGTTTCGCAAGCGGAGACATCTTCACACCTCTTCCGGCTCAAACAGGCCCCATTGTCGTCAATATTGGAGACATGCTCAGTGAGTGAAGAAGAGAACATGAAAGCTCAGTCTGATTACCGGGAGCTAACTAGTTTGTTCGTTTCAAAGTGGCTTGGTCGGATGACCGCTTGAAATCCAACTTTCACCGAGTGCGGGCTAAGGACGATGGCATATCGCCGTCTCGATACTCGATCGCTTATTTCAATCAAGCAAGGCACGACTTCATACTGCAGGGGCCGCAGAAAAAATAGTATGTCCTAAAACAAACTCTTTACATGCTTTGTTCTTGTCTGACCTCGACACGCAGTCCTCCAATAAGTGTTGGAGAATATTTTGCCCAGTCGGTCGCTAAGAATTTTAGTGAGTCGATGAAAGCGGCAGCATAAGTAACAATCCCTTGCAATACTTTTGGGTGTATCTTCCCTCAGTAGAAGTCTTTTGAGAAACCAAGATTGTCCTTTTCCCATGCTGTTTGATAGTACCTGTATGGATCACAAGTAGCCACCACACATTGCATATTGTTCTTGAAACGTTGGCTCTCCAAGCTACCAGAAGGGATACAGCTCGCCCCACGGACCCTAACAGTATGATACAACAATACTTAACTCTCTACCCATTCCCGAGTACAGTAGCAGTTCATAAGCTAGGCATTTCCCCATGAGAATATTCCGAATGTTAGAGAATATCTGTAAAATGACGGACCGGCCGCGAGGTATGATATATCCCTCAGTATATCACTCACCAGCTGTAAAATTTGGATTCTTTAACAGCACAAATTGTGACCCTGCGATTCCTGCTCCACATTACATATCAGATACTGCGCTACCATTTACTGAGAACGGCTCGAACGGTCGCGTGGACGTAACGAACCATAAAGGTCGTATTACCAAGCTATCAGTGGGGCAAGGTACTCACCCCTTTCGTTATCTCGTCCATTCAAACTTAGTTCCACTTGACTACCCTAGGTCATTCCCCGCACTTGATGTTCTGATTACATACTACCTTATATACTATCTCCACTTCCCGATCACAATCCCCGTGGCGCTTTGATTGTTAGGTGCGATGTGAGCCGGTTCACTCCACTCCACTCCCCCGCTCATCAGACATCAAGCTTATCAGACGTCAGTAAGCCCGCACATGAATACAGGTGGCCCCTCGCTTGAGCCAACTAATCTTCATTCCCGCCTTGTCCAAGAGGCACCCACCAGGTTTCATCAGATTCCCGATGCCACGTCCAAAGGTACGCCCAGAAAATCGCCAACGATCCTGTCGAGCATGTTTGGCTTGCAAGGCTTCTAAAATTAGGTGTGACGGCAAAGACCCTTGCGAATCGTGTTTACGACGTGATTTGAGCACGACATGCATATACTCTGGTGTTGACCGGCGACGCAAAGGTCAGGGCAAGCCGGGAGATGTTGAGCCCGTGGCAAACGCTCCCTCTTTGCCCTTGGGCTCCCTCACAACCTCTTGTGTATCTCCCGATGCACCCGCGATTCTCATGGAGAATTCAATTTCGGTGGAGCAAGTTACTCCCTCCCTGAGCCCCCAGGCAACTTCCCTGGATTATACTATAATTGACCACGAAGACGTGTCCCGCATTTCAGACATGGGTGGAAAAGGTTTGGCGTCTTCGTCATGTTATCACTTAGCACAGGCTAATCATAATTCATTTAGTGAATATGGGAGAGACATCTTCACTATCATTTCTTCACTTCTTGAAACGTACCATTAAAGGGTATATTGGATCGGTGCCTTTTACCGAGGAAAGAGTTCCCCATGTCACTTCAAACGCCGGGAGCAGTGCCGTGGAAAATGAGACTCAAATCCTCTCCTTCGATGAGAGAAGCTCTCTTCTTGATTCTTATCTTGAAGCCGTAAGAACCACACCCTCAATGGCATTCCATAATATCAAAAGCGCTTATTCTCTCCAGACCAGCGGTGTTCTAGATCTTCTGAGCGCATATGAGCTCGAAACCCTCCTTTCTAATGGTCAGGACAATCTCCCCCGTTCTCCACGTGTTTCTGGCGACTTGAAAGCCATATTCGACCTCGTGTTTGCCATTGGAGCCCAGGCACGAGGAGTTGGCAGTGACCCTCAGGTTTCCACTTCTCATTTCCTGCGCGCCCGTGCTACAGCCTTTCAGGGAATGTTGATGACCCAAACTTTAGATATGGTGCGGATATTTACCCTTCTCACATTTTACACCCTCGGTGCCTGCAACCGAAATGCTGCATCAATGTTTCTGAGTGTTGCAGCAAAAGCTGCCGTCATCTTGGGCCTTAACGCCACCGGAACTCATCAGAACTCCCCAGAAGAAGAGACATGCGCCAGGTAAAGCTTGATCTACCGCTCATGATTTTCGATTTACCATCCGCTGAAATACGTCCCAAAGAACTAGGGTTTGGGTCAGCGTGCGAAACCTTGATGTTTTGAGCAGCTTCATTTTCGGGCGACCGAAAAGTTTACCCGCTCTTGCCACCGATTGGCTTGAGTCTCCTCAACATGATCTTGGGCGTGGGCGAAACTCATGCCCCTTGTTTACTGCAATGGCCAAAGCTTGCAATCTACTTGATCAGATCGTTGATACTCTAGGAATTAACGGAAATATTCTCCATGTTCCTGCTGCCGAGGATCTGCTTAGACACCTGCGACAGTGGAGTCGAGAAATGCCTCCGCATATCCGTCAGTTTCCAGTGAAATGCAATACGAATGTCACGCTGCAACCTGCCGATCGCCAAGCACTGCTTGGGAGCCTACACATATGGGGTGTGCATTACTTCGCCGTACTACTGATTACGCGCCCATTTCTTGTGGCATACTTGATGTCGAGATTACGTGGCAAAGCACCAGATGATCTTATCAGCGACCCTAACGAAGCCTCGGACGTGAGCATCAAGAACAGCAAAGTATCAAGGTTAGCGCAGGTCTGTGTCAGCTCGGCTATAGACATGGTCAATATGTGTATGAAAGCAAAAGATTGTTGTTTCACATTCTGCAATTTCTTTCTCCTTGAGTATGGCCAACCTTGCCCTTTACGTACCTCTTGGACTATGTTTGCACTACATGAACTTTCTGACAATCATCGTTGAACAGGGCCTGGGTCTTCGGCGCGGGATTGGTCCTTGGTTTCTCAGTATTCGCTGGAGAGCCCCGCAAAGACATCGAGAATGCCTTCCACAATGTGGACATCATTCTGGGAGATATTGCTTTAACTAGCCCTCAAGCTCGGTTGTACCGCAACATACTCACGAGCTTTGCCGAGGCAATAGATAAATACAAACAGCGAGTGACCGACGAAAGAGATTATACTGTACAACATTACATGGACCGGGTGTTGATTTTTGACGGATCGCTGGATGGTGAGAATACCAGTGAAGAAGGCTTCAGCACCATTTCTCCAGTGTTGAGCTATGGATGGCAATCATATTTGGCTACCACTTCTCAGTCGCAATCGGTGGTTGATTTAGCAGGTCTACCACCGTTCTCGGATATGAACGAACGCTTTGATGTAGGACACGATGACTGCGCAGGAGTCGGGCCTGAATTTCTGGACTGCTTGCAACCGGAGCTTGAGACATTCGATCATTTATTCTACACGGTTGAGTGAATTTTTATTCTTTTTTTTATTCTTAAGTATTATATCTCTCTTTTGGGTGCACTATCATGCTTAGTGGAGATTTTCTTTTTGTTGAAACCCACAGCCCATTCTATCGCCAGCAAGTATCATGAATGATTGATGTAAACTGTTCAAGAGATTATCTTGACGGCAAATATTGCTAACGCGAATTCCCGACTACACATCGCTTACCAGCTAGACTGATAAGTTTCGACCGGAATTCTGGCCCTAATCAGCCGGGATTACTATCCCCACTGTGTTTGGTTGATTTTATTGACGTTAAATCATGATTCTGCCTCTCAATTCTCCCGGATCGAAAAGCGTGTGGTTAACCGAGAAAAGCATCAACGTCAATTTGATCAACTCTCCACCTCTAGATACGCAAAGCTACAGAATCGTAGCAGAATACGTCATTCTTCATTCTCACAGATGCTCAAACGAGTTCAAGTCCCGCTGCGGGCCAATAACATTGAGACAAGCAGCCAATTAGGGACTTTACCGATAGCTATACCCGCGACATCCCCTAGTCATCTAGCTTTTGCCAGGCATGCGAGTCAGCGGAAACAATTTCAACACAATACACGTAGCGACATGATAACTTACTTTACGAACCACCTTACAGAGCTAGAATAAGATCCACTAGGCAGTCCCCAGGAGAAAATGCGGGCGGGCTGGTATCCAACGCGGGGCCTATTAGCCTATTCAATCTAAAGCGAAAGCCATTCGCGGACAAATTAAAAGGAGAATCAACCCCCGCCAAGTCAAATCAATGAATAGGGGAGATAGACGACATAAATACCGCTCTCCGTCCACAGCGCTAGGATGTAGCACGCCCCTTTCATTCAATTTCAGCAGTATCTAGTATACACGCGAGGATGTTTCTGTATTGTCTTCTCACGGCAACCCTTACCAGCGTATTATTGGCAACTGCTGCAAAAGAAGAACGTCGTGAAAAAGCACATCCCTCAGTTACTGTTCTCAATGGCACTTACTATGGGCTCCATAACACACACTATAACCAGGACTTTTTTCTTGGTATTCCATTCGCGCAGCAGCCAGTGGGTGATCTACGTTTTCAAATACCTCGGCAGTTGAACACCTCCTGGTCTGTGCCAAGAAACGCAACGGAATACTCACCCGCCTGCGTCGGCTATAAACAGACGCAGGGCGCTTCTGAAGCGTGTCTCACTTTGAACGTCGTGCGCCCAGCAGATTTCGCTCGATATGACAATCTTCCGGTTGCTGGTCAGTAAATCTTCGTCTTTTGAGAAATCGTACTAATATCAAGCCGGAATCAGTCTGGATTTACGGCGGCGGATTTACTTCCGGTTCGTCATCAGATCCAAGGTACAATCTTTCTTATATCGTCGACCAATCAGTTGAAATGGGAAAGCCGATGATAGCAGTTAGCATAAACTATCGTATACATTGCTGGGGATTCATTTGGAGCAAAGAGGTACAGCAAGCAGGAGCTGGAAACCTTGGACTTAGAGACCAACGCTTGGCTCTACATTGGTTGCAAGAGAGTACGTATAAAGTGGAAGCAATCGACTCAAACCTAATTCTAATCTTGCTCAGATATTGCTGCGTTTGGAGGCGACTACTCAAAAGTCACAATCTGGGGCGAAAGTGCCGGAGCTAATAGTGTTGGGACGCATTTAGTCGCTTACGGTGGTCGTGACGATGGCCTTTTCCGCGCAGCGATCAGCGAAAGCGGGGCCCCAAGCGTTTATGCACGCTACCAGGCACCTGAGGATTGGCAGCCCTTTTACGATGCAATTGTGGATGCGGCGGGCTGCAGTCCTGCAAATGATACTTTGGCTTGCCTTCGAGGGATTCCTGAAAACACACTACATGATATTTTCGACAACTCCTCCATTGTGCCTGTGCATACGTTGGCAGGCCACGGCGGACCACAATTCATTCCAGTCATCGATGGCGACTTTATTGAAGAGAGCGCCACTGTTCAGCTTCGAAAGGGCAAATTTGTCAAAGTTCCTTATCTTATTGGTGGGAATGCCGACGAAGGAACAAGTTTTGCCGTTATGGGAGTGAACACAGATGCTGAATTCCGAGAGGTAGTCACAAATTGGGGGCTCGACAATGCCACCGCAGATGCCTTGGAGGCTCTCTATCCAGATATTCCTAAAATTGGAATTCCTGCCACGATGGTTGGAAAGCCTCCAGCCCAGTATGGGGTCCAATATAAGCGAGTAGCAGCATTCCAAGGTGATGTCAACATCCATGCAGCTCGCAGGTTGGCCAGCCAGGCCTGGTCAGCTCATAATGTGTCAGCGTATAGCTACTTGTTCGACGTGGTCGAGCCCGGAACCGCTCCAAAAGCTGGTCCATATGCCGGGGCAAATCATGGTTCAGAAATACCCTATGTATTCGATAACAAGGATGCAGTTGGAAAAAATGCAGACGACAAGCTCAAAGAAGGGACACTACGCAGCCGCCGACGCTTGAGCACTGCAATGTCGAGAATGTGGATCAATTTTGTGACAACGCTTAATCCAAGTACTCCCAGAGGTATGTCTCTTATCTTTTTTAGAGATTCAGATTTCATTACGTTTGAAAATAATCGAGCTCTTAAGAAAGCTAACTGCTGATCAGAATTTGCTGTCAAGTGGCCCGTGTATGACCACAACAACCTCGAACCGGAAATCATGTTCTTCGGCTTGAATGTAACCGGCCTCATGCAAGTGAAAACGGACGTATATCGTGCAGAGGGGATAAAATATATTAGCGAACGCCTTGAAAGTGCCTTTGGGCATTGAGCTTTGTACCTAACTCCTGTGATTTCCAAGCCTGGGAATAGCTTCATCATGCAGGAGTGATGCCCCTGAAGTATCTAAATCGGCGTCGAAACAGCAGCAGTATGTATCAGTCGTTATTATGCCCACATACATTGCCAGCTAAGGGCTGTATAGGAATTCAGACCTGTTGATGTCCTAACGGAGCACAGTATGATCCACTCATGCCAAGAAGGTTACCGTAAACCTGAGTTTAATAATCTCGTGGTACTCATGTTCGCAAGTACAGTTGGCAATTACAGCCATTACGTTACCCGGACAATGACCACAGTTTCCCTGCAGTACTAGTACGGTCCATAGATCTGGTGGGGCCGGCTGAGCGCAGCCGGCGGATATGGTCCGCCCCCTTACCCGAGATAAGTGTGAGGATTCTTGCCCGCAAGTGTGCCAGCCGGCGGAGTATATCTTGCCTAACTAGGATGTAGATACGTAGACTATTATATCAGAGTCGAAAAAGAGGCTATAGATCAAGTTCAGTAGCCATACTCCTAGCAACGGCGATTGTATTGATTGTACCTCCAGCGATCTCGAACTTCAAATAACACCACTATGCTGACAGGGTAAATATTCCGGCTTTTTGTCTTGTCGAGCTTCCGATTTTTAATCTCATTTTCCACAGGGCCCAAGTCCAACAGCACCGCACCAGGAAGAGCTGCTGGGTGATCATTGGTCAAACCGTCTATGATATTACCGATTTCTTAGACGAGCATCCAGGAGGAGCCAGCATTCTACTCCAATATGCTGGAAGTGACGCAACTGAAGCATTCGAGTCTATACACCAAGCCGAAATTCTTACCCGACATCTTAGTCAAGAGTAGGCTCGACACTAAGTGAACTATTGAAGACAAAGCTGAGAACAGAGTAAGACAAATTCTAGGACCGGTCTCGATGGTTCAAGATGTGAAGAAATCTGAACGTTCCTCCGTCTCAGAAAGAAGAGTGAGACTCTCGTCCGTCATCAATATTCTTGATTTTGAATATGCAGCGTCACAAAATCTTCCACCCGCTGCCTTTGCATGTGAGTGCTGTCAATTGATGTATATCAACATGTTCTGATTTACTTCAAGTTCTTAAGACAGGCGCTGAAGACGAACAAGCCGCCAAATGGAATCGTGTCTCCTGGAAGATGCTTCGTTTCCTTCCTCGTGTACTTCGACCAATCGGCAAGCTTGATTTATCACAGATTATTTTAGGAATCAAATTTGCTGCGCCTTTTTTCATTTGCCCAGCTGGAGGAGCCAAGCTTGCTCATTCGAAGGCTGACTTGTGTCTCACTAAAGCTGCTGGTCGGCACCAAATCTTGCACTGGGTGTGCAATAACAGCCATGTGTCGCAGCAAGCAATGAGTGAGGCACGAGCACCTGATCAGACCACATTTTGGCAGATTTATGCAAGGTCGGATCTTGAAATCACGACTCAGGAAGTTAAACAGGCTGTCAAACTAGGGTACAAGGGGTTTGCATTGACTGTAGATGCTGTCCGTGCCGGAAAGCGAGAGCGCGACTTAAAAGTAAGCATTGCGAAGCGTGAACAGAATGGTATGGGTGTCGACGATGATGAGGACGACGACTTTGCTGGCGAACCTTCGGTGGGGCGACCGTGAGGACCATCCCTTACCCTTTCTGGTTTTGACTGCGCTTAACAACGAATAGAGAGATGCAGCTCGGACTTGACTGGATTTCCGCCATTGAATGGCTTCGAAAGATAACTGATCTGCCCATTGCCATCAAGGGTATACAGTGCTGGGAAGATGCGGTTTTGTGCATGGACCATGGCGCCCATCCGTGGCTTTCAAATCATGGCGGTCGTCAGCTAGATTCCGCTCCCTCAGCGGTGGAAACCCTAATCTCCATGCGCCAGCACTGCCCCGAAGTTTTCGATAGGTGCGAGGTGATTGTTGATGGCGGTATCACTCGAGGTTCCGATATTGTCAAAGCGATTGCTCTCGGCGCCAAGGGCGTTGGGTTGGGCAGGCCGTTTCTCTATTCCGTATCCTTTGGTGAGGCAGGCGCAAGTAAGGCTATACGCATCTTGAAAAACGAGGTGGAGACGACAATGGCCTTGCTTGGGATAACTTCACTCGAACAACTAAATTCTTCCTATGTTCGTGTCTCAATTATTAATCTTGACTTCGAGATAGATTCAGGCTAACTTACATATCTACAGACCTATATACCTTCTGTCCCGTTAGGCACTTTGAGGTCGGTGCTTTAGGCATACAGTGGACAAGGTTAATTGTGACGTTTCTCAATTGATGACCAAACGATTGGAGATTCACTTTGCCTTCAAAGCGGGAATTTTATCTTCACTGTTGACGGAAACCTCCACACGACAGAATCCTACTCTTACGGATTCGTCTATGAGTTGCTTCCTCGTCTACCTTCCTTTATAACGTTTTCTTTGAATTTTGCACAGACCAATTGAAACTATTTCTTTCACGAAAAACTTGTAAGACATCTCTAGTTGTTACATGGATGCTAGATCTCCTAATGCATGCGCACATAAATTTCCACTAAGCATCAGGTGTCCTGTTCTGGGCTCAAACTCTATTGTAGCAGGCAGAACTGACAGGCAAAATCCGCTGGCTCCATGTTAAGCTGGCCGCTTCTTTCTGAGGGAATGTACCACGAATAGTGTTGGCGTCATTCGTTAATAATCCCGAATCTGATATCCGGCTCCTTGTGAGGATGTTCATAAACCCACAAATCAAATTATTATGTAGCATAAGATATAATGAAGTAGTAGCGGTTCGAACGAAAGTAATAGCTTGAGGAGATAGTGAAGAAAGGAAGCTATGACGGAAGCTAGATACAGCTGTAGGCGTGTATGCCTAGGTTGATGTCACAGCCGTAAGGCATCAACAGCAATCAATGGTAACAACTCGACCAGTTCGTTACACACCGGCTATTCAACGCTATTCTTGATGATACATATTCTTGAATTAGGGGGTAACTAGGAATGAGATTCCTAAGTCCACAGCCTAATATTAGGCAAGTTTTGCACGCATATGTCCGGGGCTGGATTGATTATTTTCACTCTCAGACCGAAAGGAACACTTATTTGCTAGAACAGAGTGTTCGGCCCGAGCACTAGGCATAACCGATCTCCATTGGTGCCCGAGAGCTAGAAAGCCTATAAGTATATTTTCTATCCACCTACTACTCGTCTCCAAATCGGGAGTTCCATGGTCATCTTAGACTTTGCTACCGCCACTGCACTTCAACTAAAAATGCCACTCCCAAACGCCGAACCAATCAAGTTAACCCATAAATTAACTGTCCATGCACCACTTTCACGTCAAGGACATGGACCGGGTATCATCATCATTCGGACGGATACAACTACTAGCTTGCAGAATCAAAAAGCCACGCTAGATCCCGAGCCACTGCAAAAGTGGGCAGAGGAGGGCTACGCTGTCGTTCAAGTGACGGTTTCCTCCAACTGTCCCACAGTCAAGGAAGATCTCCGCCAAGCTATCGACACTCTTGATGATCATGAAAAGTGCGACAAGAAAAAATACGGCGCGATAGGTTGGAATTCCACTGCAATCCTTGTGGATATATGGAGCCACATGCTTACAGAAGGATCATAGTCTATTCAGCATCGTTTGTTCCTGACTTAGTCGACGAAATTGACGATCTTGACGAAATAAAAGCTATAGTTTCGTATGGGAAACTAGTGAGAACACCTAAAAAAAAATTCATCTATCATTTGCCCGAGCAAGGCACGAAGTCAAAACAAGAGGATGGAGTCATCTATCGCTACCCGGATGTCTCGTCAGCCTCCTTCATAATCCCCTCGCACAGGGACTTCAGCCCATCGTCGGCCGCAGTTGCACATACCCGTTGTCTCTCGTTCTTGAAGCAAGAGCTCGACGGACCGTGGTTTGATCTTGAAGATATATGGGATGAGCATACCAATTTCGAGTTCAGTGAACGATCGGTCGAAAACACGATGGGCACTATGGTTCAAGAACCGTATGTGAATCACATTCCAACGATGACGGGCGGCATTGGGAGAGAAGCGCTGAGCTCCTTCTATGCAAAGCATTTCATCTTCAATAATCCAGACGACACTGCTCTGGAGCTCGTGAGTCGCACTGTTGGAATTGATCGGGTCGTGGACGAGTTTATTTTGGTCCTTACTCATGACAAGGAGGTAGACTGGCTGTAAGAGCTTTCTACAACTTTGTGAAAGTGGAATGTTTGCTAACATGTGTCAATGATCCAGTATTCCCGGGATCCCTCCTACGGGAAAAGTGCTCCGGATCCCTTTCATTGCTGTGGTCAACATTCGAGGAGACAGGCTGTACCATGAGCATATCACGTGGGATCAACTTACGGTACTATTTCAGCTTGGTTTAATGCCCGAATACCTTCCGATCCCATATGATCTCCCGTATGGCCCACGACCAGGTTGTGACAAGAGACTTGAATATCGCGTTCCGGGTGCTGGAGCCCGAACGGCAGATAAGATGGTCGATGAGAGTAGCGTGGCTTCTAATGAGATGCTAACTTACGCAGTGCGAGAGACGATGAATTAATTTCTATGATTAGATCTTGCTATCGAGTGAAGTCGCTTGTGATAACTTTAAATAAATTTCATTTTACTCAAATCGGTCAACCTCATGATCTTGATACTGATCTAGTCCCTAGAGTTTATTCCATGGTGGGTGGGACTAGTAGTTAGTTATTTGACACATACGAGTTATCAAGTAGGCTTAACTTTCTAAGGGCCCGTTTTGCGGGAAGGGCCGTCATACCACACACGTTTTGGTGCCCAATTTCCATAGAGAGGAGTTACCTAAAGCATCTATTGCGCACTCAATCGACTCTCAGCTCATACCTAGAAGAGCGTTTGCCCCACTATACCGTTTATCTTGCGACCTACATCTTTGATGGACCTAATTTTTAATTGTGCCATCTATACCGTGCCATCTATCTTTCGAGGTACTCGATCTTCTCGTTCACCTCTCATAATAACGTGCTGGCGCCCGATGACACAATAATGGAGGACTTGGGTCCTATCTGCCATGCACCGGATTAGAAAAATCCCGTCCTCTGTAATCGGACTAATGAAGTTCTGAAGTAAAAATTGAGGCTATTAACATATAGGTGTGCGATACCCGCACTACGCATGTGCATGGAAATGCATGCATTAACCAACAAGACCAATCAGGTAGACCGCGATATGATCTATCATGTTATTATCAACTCTCACATTAAATAGGAAAAGCCAACGAGGTTTACTCACACCGTCGTATGCCCCCGTTGTTATTTGGAATTTTTATCAGGCATTTCCTGTGACACTCTGCTATGTACCTGAGGTTATAAATACTGCACATAATCCAAGTTCAATGTAATAATTTAATACAATTTATATTCACCAGTGGAGCTCTCTAGTATTGCGTTAACCTGCTACTGTTCAACTTTTTCGTCCAATACTGCCACTCGTCGTTCTCTCGTGGATAGGCATCCTCCCACAACCGTGGGTCTTTTACTATACCGCATGAATTTCTACATGTCTGCCAGAGATGCGTTTTTTCGTGAGGTGGCCGACTTGACCGTGTGGCCAAGATAATTGTGAGGTACGCTACCGGGTTGCTTACTAGCAGAAGATAGATACACTAACACTTGAAAGAAACAAGGCCCGTTACAGGTCACCCAGATTGCGTTTCACTGCACCTCGTGGCGACAAAGTACTATTCCTTATAAATGATATTACCTATCTCAGCAACCTCTTGATGGAATGAAGCGTTATATACGACGAGAACAGACTTTGGTTCCTACTGTACCTGCCTCAATTTTTTAAAAGATAATCAAGGCGTCGGCTACAGAAGGAACACACACTTCGTTTTAGAGTGGAAGGCAGTCACTGGAGAGGTCACGCTTACAGTATGTTAGAATCATTTGAGACGAAGCCGAAATATAAAACAGTACCTTGAAGCACTTATAGGTTACGTCTCAGCTGCCGCAACTACTAGTATTTTGTGTCCGTCAGTTGAGTATCTATCAGTATACCCGTAAGATATTGCTGGTAGTAGCTGATATAGAATAGCCGACTATATTTTCTAGTGGACTAAGTCTCAAGGTGAAAGTAATACTATACCTTGGGGTTGTTATCAAGAGTTGTTATCAAGAGCTTCCAGGTCATAGAGAATACCACTTGAGGAGCCTATAAAGATGATTGAATATATTGGTTAGGTTGACCCTTCAATTGATGCATCACAAAGACCGTAGCTGATTGTCCTTCTGAATATTCCCCTGTGGGTAGTTGGAAGGAATTTTGTCTTTAGATTATCATCTGGAAAACTCATCAAAAACGACTGTGCCGGACCGAGGCACCTGGAATGGGATTCAAACGCTTTGTTTTTTGATCCACCTTTTCCACGCAAATTTTAATGAACTCTAATAATTTTTCTGCCTGAGCAGAATCCGTAGTCCCGATAGATAGGACGTTGCTGTTATATATTAGAATTATATCGTAATTAGACGGATCTCAGATGACTGAAACAAACCTGACGTGGTTGTGTTTGTCTTGCACATGAAAGATTGGTAGCGTCCCTCGCGGAATGCTCCGTTCACGATAGGCGTTGAAAAAATCGATGGTGGCATCTGCTGTCTCTTTCCTAGATAGTAGATAATATGATCAATATCACCATCTATGTCAACCTTAATTGCGTAAGTTTGACTTACACTTCCCATTGGACGCTTCCAATGTAAATCGGTAGCTGCTCGTAATCTCTATTCGGATTGTTAACATGAAGAAGCTGGACCTGAAGCAACTGGTTCAGTGGGCCTGGAGCAAGCTTACAATAACGGCGAGCCCTCTGGCAGCGACTTGAATAATCCGAGTGCCGAAAGAGGCTGTAGGGCACTTGAGTATAGTAAAGAACCACGCGAGAGTAAGTTTGACTTACACCCCAAACCGCCTCAGAGTCTGATCCATAGTAATGGCGAATCACCTTTTGTCGGACAGGTTTTGTTCTATCAAACCAAAAAGGTACACTCAAGTAGATAACTCCGGAAACAGGTGGAAAAATTGGCCTTTTCGGCGTTCGCGCCGGATCTCCTGCTCGTCGTCAGCGATACAGATGATCAATCTTTACGAATGAATACCATACCTGCAGCATACAAGTTCGTAGCAATATGTGCACCGCCAGAGGAGTGGCCCAAAAGTACCACCTTGTTCGGTGATCCCAGGCCGTATTTCACGGCTGCAATGTTATTGAAAACCCATTCCCGAGCAAGCTGCATATCATCGGCTCCTCCGGGGTACTTCACGTTCGGAACTAGACGATGATTTACGAGTACAGTGACGAAACCGCGTTTGGCAAAATAAAAACCCACATTCGCCCAGCACTTGTAGAAAACAGTCAGTCGAGCATCCCATAGGTTAACGGCATAGCAGGCAAGATATACCTTTTCGCTCCATCCTTTCCCTCCGGAGAAGAAGCCTCCACCATGAACAAAGAAAACAACCGGCTTTCCCTCCGTCTGGTCCTGGAGAGGAAAGTACACATCCAGTTGATTGCGATCAGCCGGCCCATATTCTTGATCCTTCACAACACCAACATCATTAGGAACTTCAGCGTACAATGGCTCATATAGCTCTCTCCAGCCCTATATGTTGTGAGATTCGAGACAAACTCTCCTTTGATTGTCAATGTCACTTTACCTCTTCATCTCCGGCGTCGAATTTGGTGGTATCTTGTGCTATCTTCCTAAATATGTTTTCCATGGTTGATCTTTTCAAGCCGGAGCTGTGATTTGCGCGGAAAGAGAACACAGGTGTTTGGGCACAATATATAACCCGAATGGCCTGGCTACTGCTCAGGTAAGTAGAGACTTGCCTATTATCCTGAAGCTGTTATCTACCCGTAGCCGAAATAAGCCGCACGGGATTCCCGAGGCCACAAACTTGAAAGTGGCCTAAAAGATAATGTGCTCAACTTAAATGGGTCGATATACAGCCTCGGCAATGTACCTGAGACTCTATTTCTCTGTCAAGAGCTCTAATAAGGGGTGCACGGACTGTTAGGTACTTAGCCGAGCAGCGGTGGAGAATTGGTTTTGGCACCACACGACATAGCTTCTAGACTGAGTCCTCACAGGAACGCGTCGTGCTTGTATGACCCGGGCGGTAGATCGCATTGGAAGGTGTAAACTTACAGTGAATATCTTATTGTTCAGATTGTTGATTACACAGAGTAAGAGGGAGTCTGGCATATCAGGAGCCCACTAAATGAAAAATCTAAAAAAATCCAGTCAGATTGGGCAAGACACCTAAGACTTTTCATTGCCCTGTGCAATCAAAGGAATAGAGAAAATCCACTGGGTGGACTCTATTACTGGAGACCATGGGATGCGTGCTTGACATGCGTCAAATGCGTACAAGTTGCCGGAACCGATACAGATGACTTGGCTGTCAAAGGATCGGGTATAAAGTAGAACCTTCTCTAAAAGTTGTATTATATGCCAAATTGGAGACTTATGAGAGTTCGAAGATGTTCAAACCGATTAACTGGTACTGGAATGAACAAGTGACTGTCGATCTATCGGAAGCGCGGAAACAAGGGAAGGGAACGAGGAGCCGAAGGACATGACCGCGAAGCTATTAGCAAAATAGTATATACGGCGATTGAATATCAACCAAGGAATTGGAAGTCATTTCCGCTCATTCTGGATTTCTTTGATCCGCCCATGTCTTGAAGCCTTAGCCACTCCTGAGTGATCCCCCTGTAATCATGGATGGTGTACCCTTCGAATATCTCTTTTTTCAAACTAGGCTTCCTCCAACGCTTGAGCCCAAGATCAGATAGAAGCATATCCACATATGGGATCGCATCATAGACAAATTCTGGATACCATGCCGAGAATCCACAGGGATAACGATGCTTTCCGTAACGGCTTAAAAGAACGGTCTGATGGTACACTTCCGTCTTGTCCAGAGAGATTTTCCCGTTAAGATACGCGTAAACCCATAGCGCCTGACTCTCTGCGATAATCATGTTGCTTGTGCTGTGGACCATCTTGATATACGCAATAGAATTATCGCCTTTCGCCGCGAGCGATGGAGGTGCAATGCCACGATACAGTCGAAAGGGGCTAACATCCTGCTTGTAAGGGACGGCTGGTGGAGGGTTGCGGAGATATGGAAAACGGTCCAGTATCTCTTTATCTGCTTTGTTGCTTAGTTGTCGCCAAAAGATTTTGCCTTCTTCGCTGGCATTGCTGCTCGGAATGCCGAGACTGTTGTCCAGGCCATCAGGCTTGTACATGACCGATTGGGCGAGCTTCCATCCTGTAATGGCAACTAACGCGTCTGTTTGAAGAGTAGTACCATCCGAAAAGGTGACGATGCCGGGTCCGGATAGGTGATCGATGTCTTTCCGTATGATCTTTACCTGACCAGAGCGAAGATAGTTGTGGATGTCCATTGGATAATTGAGGATTCCAACTCGCGCAGACCAAAAGAGACTTTTTAAACACGTTAGCACCAAGTATTTTGATCAGCTAGAAGACTAATTCTGACCTTTCGAGAGGTTCGAGGTATCGCAAGCATTCCTCCTTTCTGTATCCGTTCAGATCTATGATATCTGCCCTGATGTTCTCCCAGAATCTGTGAACAAAGTATCTCCCCAAACGGGTCTGATGCAGGATCTTCCTGATCCAACCGAATCCGTCAAAGTCACCGAAAATGCATGGACTGAACCATGTGAAGAACCTTGTGGTCGCAAGCAACTCCAGCTTTGTCTTGACTCCTGCGAACTTGGCCCATGGAGATGCCATCCAGACCCCGCCACCTCCAGACTCGCGAATAACCCAGACCACCTTCTTGTGGTTTGATGCCATCATATGCACAACGTCGTATCCTGTTTTTGAAGCCCCCACAACAGTAACAGTGTCGATATTGGGATCGTGGGCAATGCGCTCTCCCTTGTCGCGCAACTGCGAATGATTGATGACGGGCCTTTCGAACTCGTCCATACCGCGGATGTTGATGGGGTTAGGGGTTGATGACAGCCCGCTGCTAACAATAAGCTTGTCGCATGTATAAATGATAGCTGAAGAGGAGTCATTGGTTTGGGTACTTAGGCGCCAGCCCTGACCGAGCTTTTCGATCTCTAAAACCTGAGTGTTGAAGCAGATCCGACGCCGGATATCGAATTTGTCCGCGAAGTCATTTAGATATGAGTGCAGCGCGGCGCCAGGGATGTGTCTGTCTTCTTTGACGCCATATTTTTCACCCATGGGAAATGCGGTGAATTCGTATGTTCCACCGAGATTGTTTGTCTTGAGGCCCTCGTAGCAATTTTCTTCTGACCAGACACCGCCTAGGGTTGGTCGCTAATTTCTCTGAGTTACATCACGGGCGTGGAGAGAGAAGGTCTGCGGCTCACCTTTTCAAGGATCGCGAGGTCTATCTGGGGCGACAACTCGAAATAAGTTTTTGCGGCGGCGAGGCCTCCTATTCCTGCCCCAATCACAATTACCTCAGCAGAGCGGTACTGGGGCTGCATGTTGACGCTTGAGATGAGAATGAGAAATTATGAACGATTTCGAATTGTACAAATGGGAACAGATTTTCAAAGTAAAGAAGGTAGGCTTACTATGGGTAATCTCTTCCCATTTATCACGTATAATAATTGTTCTGAGTTCCGAGAATACCTCGCAACAATCTAGGCACAGGTGACTACTCTGGCGCAAGTGGACTGGATTTTTAGACAGCTTTGTCGGCTATGTACCATGTCTCCGTGAGCCGAAAGTGGGAGAGTAAAGCCGAATCACTTAATTTAGATGGGGACAGCGTTGTATCAACCATTACTCGGAGTTACCAAGAAATATTTATCGCGGACTGACACTTCCGGGCATTGTAGCCGGTGTGCAGCTCACAGGGTCACAGGGTGCCCGAGCTAAAATTTCCTCCACCTGCACAGTGGAGTGTAGCCAAGTCGTTCACCCGACTTTCCACATTTGTACATAGACATAAGTCGACCCACTCTGACCGCAACAAATAAGGAACAAGGATACATGCCCTGGAGACATGGACAGCATGCTACAATGGATACTCTATAACCTCGTTTTGGAAAGTTTTGATAGCTAGACGTCTCTTAGAAAGCGTCCTAGAAGATCAATCTGTAAAATCCCAAGAAAAATGTATTTTAAAAAAGCTTTGCATTCTCTATGCTAGTTACTCTCTACTACTTTTTTTCTATTTCGTAAATATGTTTTCTAATACTGTCCCAACCCCCATTCCAAGTCTAATTTGATATTTTTAGAGACCTCAAAGACCATATTTAGTAGCTTTTCTCAATTAAATTTAGTATTTGCTCTAGTACGGCTCTCAAGAAAAATAACAAGATGCAAGAGATTGGTATAGCAAAGTAAGAATAATACCGTCGAGGATCCATGTGCGAAAAATTAATTAAAATTGGTCATAGATTGCGAGCGCGTGTAATTATATAACATCAAGGCCGGGTGGGACAGCATACTTCTTAAATGATTACAATGCTCCTACTTCGACTCGGACTAGCATGAGTCCATCTTGAAGGTTCAATTTCAATTTGGAACCTTGGAAGGTCTACCCCATCAATAGATTACGAAATTGACTTTCTAGTTATTGGGTACTACCAGTAGTACAATAGAAAATTCCAATAGGGCTTGAAATAATGTCACTCCAGCCAAGCTTCAAATGCCTTACCCAACGCCTCTTGCAACCAATGATCTTTCAATCGAGAATTTAGATCAAACCCATGCTCTCCCTCCTGCGTGACGTACACAATATCGCCAGGGGGCGTCAACTCAAGTGCGCGCTTAACAAACTTCTCTGTCTCGGCGATCGGAATCACACTATCTTGACGACCTTGTATAATCACAACCCCACCGCGAGGGACCGTACCCCCTGACTGCTCGAGGCGTGCTATCGGAAAGAGCTTTTCATGCGGCGTATTCTCCGCGCCACGTGCATAAAGTGCCCCGAGATGTCCATGCTGAATACAAGCAATCATGAATGCAGATCGTTCTGGTGAAACGATTGATGAGACAGGAGCCCCAATGTCAGCCGTATTCATTATGTCGTGATAAACTGACTCGGGAACATTCTGGCCCCAGACAGGACCTCCACGAGGCTCTGTATAGGCCGAAGTCATAAAATCGGTACATGGGTATGCGGCAGTCACGCTGCGTATCTCTGTTGGATGCGCTAGAGCCAGATAAAGACTAAGCGTGCCACCCGCCGATCCACCAATGGCCATGATACGATCAAGGTCTAGCTCTGCGGGAGTGGAGTGTTGTTGCAAAAGATTTGCTAGCTCTGGCGTATGGATCCAGTCCCAGAAATCGTCGACATCTTCGTAAATTTCCGTGCTTGTCGCCTCGGGCATGAGCCGATAGTTTGGGCTTATTATTATCGCTCCTTGTTCCAGGGCTAGTTCAGATAACCAGACAGGCCAAATGAACATAAGAAGTGAGTCTCCGACTACCTAGAGAATCGTGAGCTTCGTTATCTACAAGGCCCCCTATTTTCTCATAAGACTTTAAGCAGGATTCATACCAGACCGCCGCCGTGGAAATTGACGATGACTGGTCTTTTCCCTTCGTGTCGTGCTTTTGGTACAAGGATGTCGCAGCGAATTCCATGGTCTTTGACAGATTTATAGGAAGTTTGGAGAATGTCGAAATCATCGATCTTCGGATCAGATGGGACTACCATTTCAATTGAAGGCATGTGGGAAAATGAAGCTAGGAATGGTGTCCCGAGGGTGGACGTAGTGAGTTTATATGCAAGCAGTCGAGGACAAATTCGCCAAGATGTCACTCAGATTATGCTGTATGTTGTGAGTGCATATTAGGCATCTGTCCGTGCGTGGGCTTCTGCCTATTCGTAGAAGCTGCAAGTTCCTCCAAGGTTAATTTGATTGGCTGGCTACTGCGCGCTATCTAAATACTAGCCCCCAAAGCCACGGGTCCTTCGGCCCCAAACACGAGGGATGCAGCGAAACCTGGGATAGAAATTTGTCACATCCGATTCTACTGTTTCTAATCTTGTACCCTTTCCAGGTTGGGATATGCAAGGGATTCGATGTTGCAAGGCTATCGAGATCTATTCTTTCAAAGGGAACAACAATTTGAAGGATTCGTGGATATCTAGCATGACTCACAAAGAACAGGCTCAAGCGAACTGGTATTTCGTAGGATATTGCATCGCTCACTAGGTCATTTTTAAGATACTGATTCTGTATATAGTTAAGCACATATCAAGTAACATGCTCTTTTTCTTCCTCCTTTGGTATTCTAACCCAGACAACAGTCACCAAGCCGGCTGTTAGCTGAGCTCCTAGCGCAAACCACCAAATAGCCCGAAGACCCTCAAGGCCAATTTCTCCATCAGCGCCCGTATCGACACGTGTGCCGATTGCATCGGCGATACTGGTCATGATCGCTGATGACAGGTTTTGATTGGTGACAAGAAGGCTACCTGCACTTCCCTGGTATGAACGAGCGACATTACTAGTGATGAAAATAGACGCTGCGGCAAAAGCCAGATCGGGGCCAAAGGTCACTAAAGCAACACCAGGGAGAGACAGTGCCCAGTAAGTTGTAGTCGCTGTTTGTGGGAGGAAGAAGGCTGGTCCAAGGGTGAACGCGAACATAGAACAGGCGTAGATGTAATGGCCGGGCACGAGGTGGAGTGTCCGGCTGACGACCCAGGTCGCAAGTACACCGACTAGAGCATTGGGGATATGATAGAGCGCCACGGCGATAGGAGTAGCATGCTGAATCCGTAGCCAGAATTGAATGGCATAAAACTGCCAGGCTCCAAAGAAGGATCCGAAACCAAGGAAGTAAGCAATCATCAATGGTGTAAAGCCTGGAGTACTCCAAAGACGGTTCGGAATAAGCGGCCGGACGGCGGCACGTTCAGCGAAAAACAGACCGACTAGAAGAAGTAGGCCTATAATGATCAGGATGTAAGTGTAGGGGGACCAAGATGCCACCGGTCCTTGCGTAAGGCCAAAAAGTAAGCAAACGCATCCTCCGGCAGCACAAGCACCGCCTATATAGTCGAACTGTCGTAGTGATGGAGCCTCATTACCCGCGACATCTGCCTGGGGCCGTAATGGTGGAATAGAAAAGTATGCGGCAATCGCACAAATTGCGCAGATGATGGCATTGGTCCCAAAGATCCAGGGGAGATGTTGGTACAGTCCACCACCTTGCAATGCACCGAGCGAGAAGCCGAATGGAGCCGTCGCAGCCATGGCCGAGAAAACACGATTCTTGCGAATTCCTGGCTTATAAACGCGACCAAGTATACTCATGCTTCCTGAGACGAGGACACCGATCGCGAGGCCTTGCATGGCTCTCATCACAAAGAACAGAATATAACGAGATGGATGCAGAGAGAAGGCCCCGACAATGTTCCAGACGCCTAGCCACACGAAAGCTCCAACCATGAGAAGTTTTGGCGGGGCAAGGTCTGAAAGAGACCCAGAGATAACGACGGATAGACCGTTGGCACAATTAAAGGCACCCACGACCCATGGCAGCTGGGTGTTGGAGATGCCGAGTGCCTCTTTTAACTGCTGCTGGGGAGCAAGCATATCACCCAAGAGGAATGAAAAAAGCATCAATCCCGCAGAACAAACCATGATCAAAACAATCTCCGCCGAGAAGCTCGATAGCTCCGGCGGAATCCCCTGCTTTTTCTGAACCGGCGATGCCGATTCATCGGCTTCCCGAGCTCGGGATACCGAGGGCTTTCGATTGGTGAGGCGATGGCCGAGGTTTTGGAGTTCATGGTCATCGTCAGTGGGCTGACTGATATTGGTGATAGTATGCGTCACCCTATGGAGTGCCTGCTTGTCGAATAGGTTCTTGTTTCCCAGCAAAGGGTCTGGTGTGTTTGCACCGGTCGCCGGTGTTGAACATGTTTTGCCATAAGAAAATGACGACCGACCTGAGGCTGGAACAGATTCTCCTGGGTCTTGGTTGTTTTCCCCAGCCGTCAGAATAGTATTAGGGTTCCATTCTGTTTGAATGTGCGGCGGGGCCTGTGGAGGACCGTCCGAGTTGGAATGCGGTTGCTCGTCTGGCATTGTGAGGGAACCGTTGAAGATACAGACCCCGTGGCAACGAAACCTGAAGGGTGAGAAGAATGAATTCAGCGAGGCTCCGACTGGGAAATAATTTATCGGAGAAAAGGGCACACCATTGTGGCGAAAATGGACGAAATATTTTGACGATGATCTAAGACGAGTGGAGATGGTGGAGCAAGTCCATTAGTCGCCCAAAGAAAAATAAAGCCGCGGAGAAGATAAGACTAGGGCAGCATAAATAGTAGATAATAATGTAGCCACTCGGAGTGCGAATTACTGCCATAATCACGATTAGCTCTGCATAGATGATGAGGGATCCCTTGCCGGTGCTTGCGTGTTCTGTATCTCAAGCCTATGGGCACGTATGTCTAGATAACTACTAGCTTGAGGAAGATCATGTCAACGCACGATTCTTGCCAGGCAAAGTGGAGCCAGGGATGCATTGCCCCTGGGAACTTCTGCGTGGCTCAAGCCGCGAGTACGAAGTATTGACCTAGGACTCCGTAGTTAAAACTCCCTTCCCTGGTGACAATCATGAATCATATGGAGCCGCCGAATCCACCAGGAAGGGTGGGTACATACGGGAATCGGTCTCCGAAGGTACAGATCACTCAACAGTCAAGACTGTGGGCCCGGTAGTTCTGGAACAGCGCGATGGCCATGCTGAAAATCCTTACGCATCGTTCAAACAAAGCTTACTATCCCTGATCGACACGGCCCGACCCAATAGTTAGGAAGTGATGCACTCGGTCGGCCTCTCACTAATAATGCAGGATGGTGTTATCCAATGGGAGGCTCGGCATCTCCGACCTCATGGCAAATCAATCCCTAAAATTGGACCAAAATGCACATATTTTGCGTCAACCACAGGATGAAAATACTCCTCGTCTCTACAAATATCAAGGGGTTAACTGTTTACGCGTCACCCAAAATGTCCTGAATATTTACATTGCTCATTTCTCAATTCTCTCGTCGATCCCGAAGGGAGAGCGATCATCTTCCAAATGAAGTACAAAGTCAACGCTGGCAATTTCCCCTGGAAAGCTCCCCTGCTAACATGTGAAATGGCTTGATTCATCACGCGAGCTTTCTATATCATCGTACCTACGGAGTGAATTCGGGACCTGACTTTTGCTAAATCTACCTCGAATGCATTATTCGTCATTTCGCGTGCCTCGGCTATGTATTAAGAAAAGTTATGATGCGTTTATGATACATGAAAATTGGCCAGTTCTTCCACGATTGAATCCTGATTGAGAGAATCAGAAATCTCTTTCCAGCTCCCACCCACTATGATCGTTTTCTGCCAGGTGTGGGTTGGATCATAACAGGTCCCACCACTGGCAACACATTCTTGACAGATATCGAAGTTATTTCCGTCGCAGATACTGCAATGGTAGTGCATATCATATGGAGAGATAGGCTCATCGCACGTATCGCATGTTGCCTCAAATTCTTCCCATTCCGCCGCCCTTGAGTTGATTTTTTCACGGTCGATTGGCCCAACCGATTCTTGCTGCAGTAGATTCCAGATATTCTGCAGACTTTCGCATTTCGCTCCGTGTTCTGATTTCATGTGCATTTCGACAATTGACAATGGGGTGCGGCCTGCACAGGTTGGGCTTTCTTTCGCAGAGCTCCCGTAGTGCAGTATTAATTTAACAATCTCCTCCAGGCCGTAATTAGTCGCAATAAACAGGGGGGTTCGGCCTTTTATGTCGGGCTCATCGATGAATTGCTTGCAGCTCGGGCCGACTTCATCTTGATGCGCATGCTCCAGTAACGCAAGAACAGTGTCCGCATATCCCTTAGTGACAGCATGGAGAAGAGGTGTCTGGCCCCACGCGTTCTTTACCGATCGGTTCGCATTCCTGCCCAGCAGGAGGCGAACCGCCTCGGTAAAGCCAATTCGTGCAGCAAGCGACAGCGGGGTGTCAGCAAGTGTGTTGCTTTTATTCTCTGTGTTAACATTCTGCTGTAATAGAAGTTTGACGACTTCTGGATTCCGAGACAATCTGCGGGCCCGACATGCCCAGGCCAATGGTGAATGTCCGGCGTTATCTACTACGTGAGGATCGGCACCATCCTCCAGCAGTGTCGACACGATGTGCTCATTCCCACCCTGAACCGCCCAATGCAAGAGAGTTTCATTTCCTGGAGTAGTGAAATTTCTTTTGGCCCCGGCTCGTAAGAGCCGATGAAAGATCGCTGCTTTGGAAAGCCGTGCAGCCCATGCCAAGGGAGTTCCATCCACTGCATCCTCGGTCCCGGGCTCATCAACGTCGGCGTGGTTTGCCAGTAGAATGTCGACGATATTCTCATAACTATATTGAACGGCAGCCAAGAGCGGTGGCTCTTCATAGACTCGAAAGTCTATCGATAACCCCTTTTCAAATAATAGACTAAGAGTTTCTGCATGTCCATTGAAAACTGCCGAAGATGCGACTGAGTTGCCGAATCGTTCTGTGGCGTTGACATTCGCGCCAGCATCGATAAGGACTCTTGCGTTTTCCGTGAGGCCCGCTTCGACTGCTCTTCCTAATAGGGTCTCTTCACTCCAGAACGGATCGTTCGGGTCAAGGCCAGCATCTAGCAGCTTCTTCAAGGTGGATCCTCCGCACAGGCGTACGGCCCGATTGACGCCCTCGCGACGTCCTTGTGTCACGGCCTGGCGATATAGGCGGTGGTTGAAGTTATCATAAAAGTGTCTGCAAGTTCGAGTAAAGGCATCTTTCTCGGACAGTGTCTCCAGAGAGTCCCAAATCTCCAGGATCAATTCAAAGGGTAATCCGAGGAGTTCCATGAGTGGGGTCGGGCAGCTCCAGGACCAGGATGGTCATGCCACTCGGCTTGTGCAACCTCGCGAGTGTTTTTGTGGTCTGTAGAAGAAGAGAGAGATCGATAAAATAGAGACGATAAGGCTTCTTTCGGGTTCGGGTTGATCTCTTGTCATCGGGGACCGAATGTGGGTTCCGACCGTGGGGAGTTGTTGCGGGATGTGGCTGTGCGGAAGTGAGGCAACAGCGAGGACAGCCTTGTGAGCCGCATTTGTATGGGAGGCGTACCAAACAGAGTCACTACTAGTATTTCTAGTAATATATTGGTTATAATATCACTCGAGAATCCACTCAGACTCATTTCAACTGTAAATTCTTGCGATGTTTTATTTTCATGAACTACTCAAAAAGAAAATAGCAACATGAGTCAAAATATAGTACTACGTAGTAAGTACACACCAGCATTTGATATACTTAAGTCACCATATAGCTATCTCATCCACAATTAATAAAAGTAATCCGGTCATCAAACTCTGCATTTCATCTCAAATTCGCACCTGTCCACAAAGGACAACGTCCTCCCCAAAGGGATACCACCGGGCATTCTTCAGACGCGCAGCGGAGATCGCGTTGCCTTCTCCATCAAAGCGCCGAGCGGGCGACACGACAACTCCGCCTTGTCCAAGCCACGTAGGTGCAATGGTGACGATGACTCGATCGATCAAGGACATGTACTGTGGTTCTAGAAGTGAATTGATCACTTTTGCGCCACCTTCAACCATAACACTTCCAAGGCCATTGATATGAAGCGTCTTGAGAAGGTCGCACCAATCAATCCGGTGCTGGCCATCACCCAATGTCACCATTTTCAATTGAAGAAATCTTCCCCCGTATTGTTCCAGCTTTTTCTTCTTTTGGACGGGCGGCTCTGGCAGCGAAGTCACAATCCAGGGTGCTAGACCTCGGCGTTGTCTGCAAAGCTGGAACAGCTTACTGTCATCGGAAAAGTCCCACCGGGCACTCGGATCGATCACAATTGGTCGTGGTTGGCCTTCTAAGCCCTCTTTTCCATAGCCACCGACACCAGTAAGGCGACAATTGAGACCCGGGTCATCTGCAAGAGCAGTTCCGACCCCGATGAGGATACCATCGTGGCGAGATCGTAGGTAGTGAGTCATGGCTTTTGATTGAGGGCCTGAAAGCACAGTTCGTGTGCCTGGAGATATAGCCAAGGAGGAATCAAGTGATGTTGCGAATGTAAGAGTCGTGAAAGGCATGTCTGGACGCGGGGTTGAGCCATCTTGAGGTGGCAGTTGAGGCTCTAGAAAATCCCTGTCTGATTCAGGGAATGCCAAGGCATCTCGTGAAGCCAATGCCATTTCGTAGGCTCGAATTTTCTGATTGTTTATTATATTGTAAATCAGCCGGGCGCTTCGAGCTTAATATGATTGAAAGAAGATCGACGGAGGAAGAAAGACGCGGTGGCGGGGAGGTTCAATTCACCGCCTGAAAATCAAGGCAATCAATAATGTTAAATAACTAACTACTGTAAGATGGGAATGCTCGCTGGCAGTCTGTCAAGCAGACGGGTCGATCGCGAAGAGACAAAACCACCACACTCACAGAGTGCAGGAACGAGATGAGCAAAGCGTGACGCTATAGAGGGATGATCGAGCAAGCAATAACAAAACCTTTCATACGCAGTATATCGATACCGCAACCTCAGCAGCCTCAGTAGAACATTTTCATAAGGGGGAACATGCATGTTGTTCTTGATACTATCGAACGAACGCTACTTAATCTCACGAAACAAAACGGAGGCCTTGTTGCTAAGGCCTCTCTCACATGACTGGAGGATACCGATGTTGAGAGCGGGAATCCCCATTACACTACTTAAGTTAACTAACTATATCTTCCACTACACTTGCTGATTTTGGATTGTGGACTCAAAATTGCGGATTCTGGAAGCATAAGATCCACCTTAATCTGGGTATTTGCATTAAAAACGATAGCCTTAGACAGCCTAGCCAGAAAAGATACTTTCTCAAAGTATGCTGATCAAGCCGTCACCACAGTGGATGTCAGCAACCCACATCGCACGGCCTTTGTCCAAGTTTTCCCCATTCTCAAAGGCATGGAAAACAATCTTGGAGCCATCTGCATTAAAATCGGAGCCACCAGGCCCTCCCAGCTCGCCAACGTCACTCTCATCACCTGATACCAGCAAAGGAGCATCGGGGGCCTGCGCTTTGGTGTAAGGCCCCGTGAGGGCAGGCGCCGTTGCGTAGCTCACATCGTAATCTTTAGTGCTATAAACATTAGAGGAGAAAGTGAGGTAGTATGTGCCATCCACATTTGCCAGACTAGGAGCCTCGATCAGCGGGCCATCGGCATCATCACGATCTAGAAGTTGGGTTGGATCGCCATTGGGAGTGACGGCATCGGAGTTCAGTCTTTGCAGCATCAAAGGAGTGGAGTCGGATTGGATGCTGTTACCATCCACCTTGTAAACAACATAGTAGGTGTCGCCGTCCTTGAAGCCGTCGGCATCGATCGCACCACCTTGATCTAGGGGGCAGGCCAGGGGACTATCTTCGGATATATATGGCCCAGTGATGCTGGAAGAAGTGGCCGCACCAACGCAGTGCTTGGAGTCATCGTCTGATGATGAAGCAGAGAAGTACATGACAAAGGTACCGTCGTCCTGGAATCAGTCAGCTTCGCTACATTGAATGAAATTCCCAATACCGATTGACTTACTCTCTGAATGACATCGGGAGCCCAGATGGCAGGAGTAGAAGCGACCCAGCTTGGGAAGGGGCCAGGCATAGCATCATTACCCGACAGGAGCTGCCAAGATGCAAAGTCAGAGGATGAAGCAATCTGAACATTCACTCCGTTCCCACTGGTCGCGAACGCATAGTATCCATCACCGGTCTGAATGACACATGGATCCGCGAAATCACTATCAATAACACGGGTAGGCTGTGCAACAGCAAATCCATTCATGAGAAGCGCCGAAGCGACCGAAAAGAGAAGTTTCGAAGTCATCATAGCGGGTGAGGGTGCCGGTGGTTCTGACTCAGAGATAGTCCCGTGCGAGTCAAGCAAGGGTTTCCCTGAAGTTTTTATATCCACACAAGTCCCTACACATACAATGCTCGCATTCAGCTCCCCAAATTAGGCATTGGCAGCTAAATTTACCCCCGCCAAGTTCATGGCTGTGTTGTGGTGTGCAACAACTCCAGCCCCCATCTTTCTCCACCCCCTGAGAGATCGGCATCAGCCACTAAATCGAGGATGGAAAATGGCCTTTGGTTTCTGCACGATTTTCCGAGAGACCGCGATCAGATTTGAAAATCGGTCGAAGGAATGAACACAATTCGGGTGAAGGATATATATGTACAATTGTCCAGTTTTGGCCGAATCGATTATCGGTTCTCTTCGTCCCCAGCAATGGACCAGTATGACACTGCTCGAGCCCCTCAGTTGCAGATTCACGATACTGCCTCGCGTTTCAGGGCAAGAATGACGTTGCACTGGCGCGCAGAACCCTTGTTGGGCTCTGCATAATGTGGCTTGACTGAGAGCTGCTCATCGGGCCTGTCCTGGTTGGGTCTCCATTTTCGATTGGTCGACAATAGTTCCTCCTTTGACCTTATATTTGAAGTCCATCAACAATTACATTCTCTGATTAAAACGAATCCAAGAAATTTCGATTGCTTTATTGCAGTTTTTTCATACGCATATTTCCGAATATTATCGCTGATGCTCTTGAAGATCTTGCCTCCTGCGTTCTATGCCAATAAAATGCCCAAGTGTGCTAGTAAATGCAAACTCATTATCCCCGGATATACTCCGTCTGCCACGTTGAGAAACAGTAAATAGTCCGTGCCTTTTTGGGCCTAATCAAAGCAGGGCTTCGTTCTTCGAATTATTCACATACAACACTCAATTTTAGCGTATCTATCACTGATCCGAGGGGATTGCACTTAAATCGCCGTTAACCCGACGAGATAGAGATCTCTGGATGCACATGAATAGGGATATAGCATTCACTACTATTAGCTCGAAGTTCGCAATATTCTAGTTCGTTACCCCGTGCTTAATTCACAGCTTTGATTCATCCCAGCTAGTACCTGCAGACGCCAGATATTCCTGCCCTTGTGCGAGAACCTGGCTGTTTTCATCTCCCAGCCATTTAGGTTCCAAACTCTGAATCCCATCCTCAATCTCATAGCTTTCACCACCTGCCACCCAAAGTATTTTCCCCGCGAAAGGAAGGCGAGCGCCTCCATGTGTCTTTCCACTCTGGCCTCGGTTTGCTGTGGCACAAATCAAGATTGATCGGGCAACATCTTCCGGTTCGTTAGCAGGTAATCCTTTCTCGTACCAACCCTTTTCAATGCCGCGAACCAGACGCGTCTCTGTACAAACGAACAGTTATTAGAGCCCGGAAAAATCACAGATTGGAATTCAGAACACTTACTCGTCATCCAAGGACAAATCACATTAACTCTGATGTTTTCCGGGGTAGCTGTAAGATGTAGGCCCCGCATGATCCCCACGACTCCATGCTTGCTTGCAGTGTACGCGACCAAGCCCCCACATTCCTTGAATCCAGCAATACTGCTAACGAGCACTAAATCCCCACCCCCGCTCCGTCGGAGGTAATGCATCCCGATACGAGCAGTGAACAGAGCCCCAATTGTATTGACCTCAACCTCTTTCATCGAGGGTGCTTCGTTGATGTCGGCATTCGGATCAAAAGGGTCTTTGTGAATGGCGATGCCTGCATTGGCAATGACTATATCCACTCTTCCGTGCTTCTGGAAAGCAGTTTTGAAGAGATTGAGTTGGTCTGAATAATCTGCGGAATCACACTTGATGAATTGTGCGTTCGGACTAAGCTTGGATTCGATTTCCCGCGATGGTTCTTCTGCAACGTCGCCGAAAATAACCTTTGCTCCGTTCTCTGGCTCTCTGTTAGAAATTTTCATATCGTTGGGCTGCATGGATGTTACCGCGAAGTTGCTCAATGCATGAACGACCGATACCAGTCGCGCCACCGGTCAGCACAACGACCTTGCCATTCAGTGATTCGAGTAGGGAAGGGTCGAAATTAATATGCACCATTTTAGAATTCGCAATTTGAAGACAATTCTAGTATATCCAGATAAGATGAAAAAGGAAGTCCCCAGTCCCGATCACGGCTCTTTAAATAATGCTGAAGTGGTGCACTTGACCCCACATCTCCGATCAACAGACTTCTCTGGTACACTATTTACCACTACTAGTACTTAAGATGGTCAAATATTTGTAAAGAAATGGCTACTTTATTACAGTATCTGCTCAGTTTTCTCTTTCTGCGTAAAATTACTTGAGGATTCTCGCATATAGGTATACGCTCCTGAATCAAACACGCCCGTACGTTGGCCCTGTTATCATCGCTTCATGCTCCTGGGGGCTATAATCTCACTATCATACACCCGGAGAATTTCAATTAGAAAATCATACAGCACAGTCCTACTATTGCCATTCTTTGGGAGGGAAGGAAGATGATGGTCTACCCAAGGGTAATTCTGGAGGGTGGGTCCCTTCCCCATGCGGGCCCCATATTCTCCAGCCAGAGAGGAATAGGCGAACACTCTTCGGGGATCTAGAAATAGAATAGTATCAAGGTTTTCCAGCACTAGTAGTTTCTTATTTGTATCTTCTAGGATCTCATTCGGTGAAATTCATTGTGTATTTCTACATACGGAGCAATATTCCAGATACCACTTTCTCAAAGCGTCGATGTTCACAAGAAAAAAAAGTCTGGAATAGATCCAGTATCAAATGTTGAGTAAGTCTACCTAGCTCCACAGATCAAATACGACAGTGCAGATTTTGACGCCTTCCGGAGGGTACCCTTGACACCTAGTCCACGTCTCACAGGTTCTGGAAACGGCAATGAGTAGTATGAATTTGGATCTGTGGCTTCAAGCCAATCAATATCGCCTCGGGCAAGCCGGCCATTCCTTATGACCCAGCGTCTATGAGCAGTGCTCGATGGCCATGAATGTCTGTTGACAATCATACTGACATTTTCTGAGCTAGATGGCTCCGAGTGTCTGCTAAAAATCATGCTGACATTATCCGAGCTGAGGCTGGGAGCATCTTCCGGTTCAGCTGTCATGACTTGACGCAGTGGAGACAGGCGTGGCAGTCCCGTTTTGTTCCTGCAGGCTCGTTTCAGCTTTCCTTCCGTGGCTTTAACCTTATTGTAGTTAACCTTGAATTGCTTCCATGAGGTAATGTAGCTGTGTGAAATGAATCCGTTTCCTACTCCATAGTTCATGATGTAGTTCGCGACATTGCCATCATCGACTTCAGTTCTGTCATTCGCTGTCACTGGCTCTGAAATCCACAGACCGTGGGGTGTGTAATACTTGACAACATGGCCCTTCATAGTATCGTCGAGATTATAACGTCGCTGAAGCTTTATAATGAGGGCGGAGCTTCCAGGGGTATTAAAATCAATGAGAACAGGATCAAGATACAAGTATGCTTGATGCAGGACCGTATGAATCCTAATGTTAAGATCGGGACTTGTGACTTTGGGCTTAGACATAATAATTGCGAGAGATTGCTCAGGAGGGGTCGAGCTAGGGCCGTATACAGCCCTCCCAAACCAGTTGTAATGGTGGATATTCCTATCATCCTCTGTCAGCCACTGTCGTCTATAGAACTCGGCGGTCACAGCATCTTCTTCTGCTTTGCTCATTGCTAGATGAGATATCTGGTCAGCTTCAAGATCTAAAATTGCCTCATCCAATGCTTCCATATCGCTATCGGGAAACCCTAAGCGTCGTAAAAACTCATCGTCGTCGTCATCCTCATCTTCTTCCGAGGCTGTGGCTTGCTGTGAGAGACGCTCAAACTCGATGTCATAGATCATCTGATCCAATGGCTCCAACTCACTATATGGTATACAAGTATAGCCGTTAAGACGTCCCTTGTTTGCAAAAGAGTAGGGGGGAGGCATGCTCGGTCGTTCGACCTCGGAAGAATAAATGCCACCTTCGGGTTCAAGTTTCTCACCATCGTGATACTTGACGTCGAAACCCGAAGAATCCATGATCCTGTGTGTGAAGGTATCGGCAGCCGGATGAATATTCGAAAACGCGAGGGTCAGGTTCGATTCTTATATGTTCCTCGTTTCTTGGCGTATGTTCGGCGAGCCTCTAGCATAATGGGATTATCAGTTCATTGTTTGTAAAAGAAAGGCTTGCCTTGTTCATATGGGCTCATTGTGTGGCCTCTGTATTCCAATTCAATGAGAAAAATGTCCATAAAGACAAAGACTTTGAAAGAAACAAATTGATTACCTGCGCCACGACAAGTTGAGGCTATCTTCGCGTGGTCGAGCTTGCCCAGTGCTGCATCCTGCTTCAAGAGTGCCTTGACACTTGGTTATTTGGGATTGGACACTGCTATGGGCTTCACATATTCTCGTATTCTTCGAGATTAGAGCCACTTACGCGTCTAGATGAATGGAGAGGTGTTTGGTTTCTGCTTAAAGCGATAAATTCGACTAGTCACTAGCGGCTATCGATCTGCTTGAGTACAAGCTTGTTTCGAATACAAAGGGGTAAGTGGGGAGGGGTATCATATCCGATCTCTTTGTTCATAATTCCGGGCGGTCTTTAATGGCCTCAAAAGAGACGCTTCACTTTCTCCGACCGATCTTGGCTTTCGCCCCATCTGTCCTCCCACATATTTCGCTCAACATACCGCCAGCCCATGGGTGGCCCCATGCCCCATCGATTCTTCATCTCCGTCAACGTCACTGGGCGGATCAGTTCATGGACTTCGAGCACGGGGTATCCGTACTTCGACTGCTTCAGCCCGGCGTTAAATTCCTCGTTGCCTATGCCGAAGGGCTCAGTAGGCACAGAGCCGGGCTCATGACGCGTGGTCGGGGGAATAACCGCGATGTGTCTGGGCATAGATCAGTATGAGAGGAAGCGGGCAAGAGCCGGAGAAAATAAGACAGCAAGTACGCGTAGTTGTCTGAATAGAAGCGGAAGGGTAGTTGAAATAAACTCACGTAATAGACGCCTGACCCTGGCCATCGTCGCTCGTCTCGTAGAACCATAGTCGTTTCACTCCATCACGAAGTCGGTACTTGCGGTATTCGTGGTTCTTCTGCTGGCTGATGATATTCCCAAGATGCACCGGCCGGATGGCCATCAGCACATCGGTTAGCACTCGATCAGAGGCCTCTGGGCGGGTCGACTTGGTCTTGGAGTTTGGCTTGGATGGAGGTGACTTCTTGGAGACTCGAGTTGCCTTGTCGAGTTTGGGTGAGGTGACAGTAGGTGAGGCTTTGATGAAGGAACCATTCAAAGTGGTCTGGGTGAATGAAGTACCACTGGCGAGTGGAATACGCGAGGGCGCCATGTTGGTTAATATCGGGAAAGTATTGAAGTGTGAAATAAGTGATGGGTAAATGAAAGAGAGATAGAGAGACGCGAAGAGAAAGTTGGAAGAAGTTGACGTGTTGCACGTGCTGGACGTACAAGACAAACAAACTAAGGTACACCTAAATGCGCTGCAAGGATACCACGATCCACGGGTACAGCTAGGCACGACTCCTACCGTACCTGCCCTAATTGCCCCTGCCGCCACCCAGAAGAGTCCCTGTCAACTTAGAGTTATGCCCATGCTTGCCCTTCCATAATCACCTTTCGTAGATACTCGACTGAGAATGTTCTGAATAGTTTTCTGGGATCTTCAAGCCACCCTTGCACTTCTTCCCACAGTCTTCTCAGCCCCTCTGCCCCATCGTCGCCGAAGTGAACCTTCAACTGGGCAAAGCTGCAGAGTCCCTCAGTTCCGAAGAGCTCCATCGCCTGGTATCCACCCTCACGGACATACAAGCTCTTGGAAAGCTTCGCGCCACTCCAATCCACAATGAGTGGTGCATAGATGATATGGGGTGTTCTTCCTGCTGCGAGCCCGGTGGCTCTCGACCACCCTGCTAACGGACGGTAGAGCAAAGCTTCCTGGTACATACCGGCATAATCCGAGCCCGTAATGCGCACATGATGCGTGCTGGTGTCTAGCATCTGGCTCATGCTGCGAATGAGGTTGCGTGCTGGGGCGTTTGCTTCTAGACAGGCAATTTCGCCAGGGTCAGACGTGGAAATGGTGTGTCGGCCATGGTGTGGGCAATGAAAGGTAATCGTAGAGCCTGGGGTCTTGGGAGATTCGGTCCCGCTGTTAGTATTGGTCTCCTCGCTGTACAGATTGAGACGGCCATGCTTCTCTGCCAAACCACAGCCAAGGACAGGGCAAGCAGCACGTAGGGCAATCTTGCCATACTTTGGGGAAAGCTGGTGGCCTAGGGTCTCATGGTGAGTGATAATGTAGCGGAGGAGAGACGGCATGACAGGCTGAGAGAAGAATTCTGACTGAAAGGTGGTCTCGAAAGGCATGTCAGACCAGGTAGACAGAAGCTGAAGAATCTGATCATAATCTGCCATATGGGTTTTGAGGGCCTCGGGGACATCCCTGTAAGATTTCTGGTATTGTATTCCCTCGATTGAGGTCTCGTGGCCTGGGACTGGCGCAGTGTCAATGAAAGTGATATCGACCGAGACGGGTGGCGGCTGAAGCTCTGCACCGGTTACCTGAGCTTGCATTCGATCGCGAATCGCTCGAGCAAGCGAAAAGGCATAGCAGAAAACGATGATGGTGCCGGCGTGAGGAGAGTTGTTTGGCTGCGCTCCGGCATGAAGGACAATGGGGCGAGTTGGAAGCTGAGCATAGCATGGTGAGCAAATCTTGGGAGCTGTTACCATACTCCCTGTGTTGAGCAAAGGCTCTTTTTCACAATTCGAGAGAATCTCATCGTTCATGAGAGCAAACAGAACAGGCTCAACGACGTCTCTCTGGAAGGCATAGGAGCCACCGCCGAGCGGATCATGCACGCGACCATCATGAAAAGCTGCAAATACTGGGTTCTCGGGTCTGAGAGTAGAGACGAGAGTCTGGACAGCAGACAGGACTTTCCTGAGGCTGCTTGTTTGTAGCGGAGTCGAGGAAGACCCTGTCTCATCTGGGACCAACGGAGCAAGTAGTCCGATCAGATTTTTGGCTGCGATGGAGCAAGGGTTTGGGGGAGAAGCAGGTTGTTTCTGGATCGGACCAATCGCCATGGTGACACTTTGATTAGCAGGGTCTTGTAAGGAGGTGAAGGTGGGAGGTGGGTGTAAATTCTCAAACGATGCATCTTCGTGGCTGTTTGTTTTGATATCGTGGTGGGTGTGAAAGTGGAAGGCACGACCAAGCCCCATCCCCATCCCCACGGCAAGAGCGATGGACATCCCATCATAGTACTGAGTACCATGGAACCATGGAACCATGGCAGCTACTAGTATTCAAGCTTATAGCGGTGATCTATAGAACTTGAAGCCTTCGCTTCTTGGTACTAGTATGACAGTAGATGGTGATCTATCTTGAAGAAGGTGAATCACTGTGGTAATATGTCAATGCTGAAATTCTAGACTTGTCTACCTCTGTAGGTAATATCAGATACCTAGGTAGACCATGTAAGAAGAGCCCCGTGAAGACAACCCACTTGAGACATACTTCATCAAAAAGAATGGCGAAGCCGAGTACATATTTGATGACTCAGTTTGTTGGACGTCCAGAGCTTTTTATTGGAAAGTATTTTGACAAGCCGACCGTGACTAATTGCTGCATGGGAAGTTGAATATTTACTACTAGTAGTAAACATACCTAGATAAGGCTCCTCGGAAGTAGTAATGGTTCAAGCTCAAGTTAGTACAAAACCCACTAACCCACTCAGGCACTAGACCCAGCAAATATTTACAGAAGAGAGTATTCCACGCTTATTCCATAATTTCTTAGCTGAGATAACTTGAATAAGCCTTTCAGGATTTAATCTTTGGTAATTACTTTGGAAATTTGGATCCAAGAACGAACTCGAAACCTTGGAAGTTCCGGGGAAAGACACCTCCGGCCTAGATATCAGGATATATAGTAGTATCAACACTCCACTCATCACGCACTAGTTACATTCAGTAGCAGCATAGTACCCAACAGCCCAAATTCAAGTAATCGAGATATTAGTCGGGCACTGGCATCACTAGCATGGAGATAACTTGATATACGATTGAACCGCGCCACAAATTCCAAACACCGGTGCAAATCTGGTCCGATAGTAACTTCAACTTCGGGGAGAAAGCCGAGGCGCAACTATTAACCGGTTACATAAGCCGATATGACGCCAGACATCCCCGCACACCTTGAGGGGCTTTCTTCGATTTTCTTTACAATTCGGCCGACATCCTACTCCTAATCCCTCGATGAACCATCTCAGAGCTTGCGGTAGATCAATTCAACTTCTGCAACAACTCTCGACCCACCCGCGCGCCTCGCCCCTCACAGCAACCCCAAACCCACTTACCCGTCCACTACAACCCGCCATCCGACGCACCATGGCATCCGCAATGGCCAAACGCCTCGAGGGCAAGACAATCCTGGTGACTGGCGCCTCGTCCGGCATCGGCGCCAGTACCGCGAAGGAGTTTGCGCGCACGTCGCCGAAGAACCTTAAGCTTATCCTGACGGCGCGCCGCATTGATGCCCTCAATAAGGTTGCTGCTGAGATTAAGGAGGAGGTCGGTGATGGCGTGCAGGTTCTGCCTGTTAAGCTGGATATTAGCAACCCGGAGGAAATTAACAACTTTGTTCCCTCTCTGCCGGCGGAGTTTAAGGAGATTGATGTCCTGGTCAACAATGCGTGAGTCATGGAATCTATCCATCTCCATCTCCATCCTCCCATTTACATGATTCAACGCGGTTATACTGACAATGACTATGTAGCGGTCTTGTCAAGGGCGTTGCTCAAGCCCCTAACATCGCGGCCGAGGATATGAAGATCATGTTCGACACCAACGTGACCGGCCTGATCAACATGACCCAGGCTGTCCTCCCGATCTTCAAGAAGCGCGACGAAGGCGGCCGCGGCGACATTATTAACCTCGGTAGCATTGCCGGCCGGGAACCTTACCCCGGTGGCGGTATCTACTGTGCGACCAAGGCCGCTGTCAAGTCCTTCACCGAGGCCCTGCGCAAGGAACTGATTGCCACGAGAATCCGTGTCATTGAGGTCGACCCCGGTCAGGTTGAGACCGAGTTCTCTGTTGTGCGGTTCTACGGTGATAAGTCGAAGGCTGATGCCGTTTACGCGTGAGTAGTCATACTCCCGCTACTATGGATTTCCTCTGGTACCTTTGGTTTGTTAGGAACAGGGAAGGCTAATGGATATTTCTTTTCTTCAGGGGCTGCGAGCCGCTCACCGGTGAAGACATTGCTGAGGTTATTGTCTTCGCTGCTGGACGTCGTGAGAACGTGGTTATTGCTGATACGTTGGTTTTCCCCAGCCACCAGGTATGTCTATGCAATTCCTTTGAACCCCGTACACGTACATCGGGACTAACTATCGGTTCAGGCTGGTGCCGGCACCATGCACCGCAAGTCTTGAGCTTGTTGTATTACAATCCGGATATAGGAGAATACGAGATAGATAGCATTTTCTAGAATGGCATGGTTTCACGATACATAAGTCTGAATGCAATTGATAGGTGGTTGTGTTACCCCTCATGCAGCGCTGTAGAATCATATGAGGTGGTATCGTACGGCGTCGACAGGGACGGGGACGGGACGATCATTCTGGGCGTCCCATTCCTTGATTGTACTATGGATGATCTTCAGCTACGGGGGAATTTGGAAAGGAGATGCGCGCCATATGTACATGCGATTCGATGCGATAAATCATACAAGTCAAATAAACAGCCGAGCCGCACCAGCCGATGTCATCTACCCAGTCCAGTTATGATCCATGAACTAACTAGCGCCCATAGTGCGATGTGATAGACCACACAAAGTGGAAGCACGAATTGGTCTGGGCTGCTCGTTCCTCGCAGCACTCGTGGCGTGCAGGTTACCCCAATCGAAGAATTCCTGCTGAAGAGCCTGGATATGAACGCACTTGAAGATGCGCTCACCACTATCAACTTGTTTCCGAAGCAGGGCAAGAACATCCAGGGCCCAGACTCGACAGGTCTGAGTCCGGTGATTGAGTCTTGCATCTAAGGAGCGAAAAGTCCGATCTAAGTGGGGGTGCTGGTGGGCTGGTACATCGGCGATGCGAAAAAGACCCACGAGCAAAAACTCCTTCATGATGGCGGCGTTGGTTCCATTATCGGGATCCACCCGGGTCCGACGGTCTTGATGTGGTACTTTGTGCCTCCGGTGATGGGGTTTTGGTGGAGGGAGAGGTCCCCAGTGGAAGTCGTTTGCTTTTGGTGGGTCGTTTCGCATGAAGAGGAGGACATATAGACTGCCGAGTGGATCCAACCTAGGGTCGATCATATCGCTGGGGATTGACGTGTTCGGTTTGGTTTGGGGGTAGGAGTATGTTTGTACTGTGTAGTGTGGGTGGGGATGGGATAGACAGAACAGCAAAAACTAGACATGTGTTTGTGGTCTTTGCTGTCACTGCTTCTGCTAGGACTAGTACACGGCGATGAGGGGAGAAATGCGTGGTATTTGCAGGAAACAGCTTGTCCAATCTGCCAGCGAATGTCTCACAGTTCATTCAACATGACCTGCATCAATACTGACAGCGAACAAAGAATCGCCAGTGTGGATTGAGTCAAAAAAGGCCACCTGCCGGAAAGCGACAGCTGCAGGGCTTTGATCTGTCATCGCCCGTGTGTCGGACAATTGATGGATCATATCTGCAGGAGTTCTGTATGACATTGAGTTTGTTAGTTCTTTTACAAAGTGTGTTGAGAGATTTGTACGATGATGCAGACTGGGGTGCAGGGGAATTGAATTGAGTTTTGCAGGCCCATGGATGATGTTGGTGTGGCTGACAGCAAAGGACAATGAGAGCAAGAACTTTAATCTAAGCAATAAATATAGGTTCGCACAAAAAAAAAAAAGACGAAAAAAAAAAAAAAAAGGAGAAAGAGAGAAATCCAATGCCCAACCATACCCAGAATCCTGGATCGCCACGATATTGTTACAGCAAGAGATCTGCAGGTTTTGCATATGTCAACCACGATGTGGATAAAAAGGATGCAGTGGGATGGTTGAGGATGGTTTACGATAGGTTTAGCGGGGCGGTAAAGGAAAGTGTGATATACGAGTACATATGTGATGTGTGATGAGCGATGACAGTATGGGGATGGGGATGGGTGCAATTCCCACATTTCCACATTCCCACCGCCGCGCCGGGATGATGCAATGGGCATGCAAGGCGGGCACCTCCTGCAAGCCATTGTTATTCCATCCATGCTGGGTGTGGGTGTGGTGTTGGTGTGTGCTTTGGTGCCCGAACCTGCAACCGCCCTTGCATGGAAAAGAAGTCGGGAATAGAA
>JAVMSB010000132.1:0-82740 GCA_031761475.1 Penicillium pancosmium | reverse complement strand
CTCCTCGACCTTCCCCCTCCTCGCGAGGTTGCCGATTCCCGAACTCTCTCCCACGTTGGGAGATCTCACCCACATCCCATTGGATCCCCTCATACAGACAACTCAAAACCTGCCGAGACTGCGATCGATATCTCTAGAGGGATCAAATCGATTTAACGCTACTACAAAATTCACTGCGGTTGACTCGACCTTTCGCTTCACATCGCTACATCTACAATCGCAAAGTGGGACAAGGTTGGCGCGCCATCAATCGCAATGCAAAAATAGAGTTCAAGCGCGACCGATGAACACCCCACGCATCCCTTGCTAGCCTTGAACCGATCTCTCCCCCCATCTATTCACCTCGTCCAACTTGGACTCTGGCTGTCGCGCGATGTCGTCCCCGGCGCCTGCCAACTCCTCTGGGAGCAACCTCCAGGTCCTTCCGCCAATTCTCACCAATGAATCAGTAAAACCATCGCCAAGTGCAAAGGATCGATTGTCAACCTACTCGAATCTCTCCTTCACATCCCAGAACCGCTCACGCCCAGGCTCCCACGTGTTCCCCATCTTTCATACCAGTCTTCCCTACGCTCTGGTGCGAGACTTTGCCTACCCGCCTATCCACCCACTACATTATGGACCTCCTCCTCCTCACGCCTCGGGCGTCTCGACGCCTGCGAGCGAGTATCGTCGCTTGTCAGACCCCCCAACTTCATGGGACACCTCGAGAGGTCCTTGGTCATCCGGCCCGTGGAGCACAGAGAACAATCAGGGTCAGGGTCAGAGTCAGAGTCAGAGTCAGGGCCAACAACAGCAACTTCCGGCCATGTCATTCGGCGATGGACCTCCATACAGTGAGGATGAAGACCTTCACAGCCCGGTCGTCACCACCTCGCGTCAGCGTCAAAAGTCTACTAGTATCGACTCGAACGGTGACGAACAAATCACCGCAACGGAACTAGATCGCGGTACCTACGTTGGTAGAAATGCCGACGGTAGTGAAACGTATTATGTGAACAACAGTGATTCAATGGAAAATGGGCCTGGCGGGGAGTATATCACATACCCTGCTAGTCAAGGACGGCATTCATACCATGCTGGTGGCCAGCAAGGACTTGTCCCGGAAACTAAATTTACACCTGAGGAAGAAAATACCGGGGTTAGTCGGTATTCGAATGATTACCAATTTGCTGTTGGCTGCCCCGATGAAGAAATGCACGGCAAAGCGGTTGCGCTTTTCGATTTCACGCGCGAGCATGAGAATGAGCTTCCCCTCACAGAGGGCCAGGTGATCTACGTCTCATACCGACACGGCCAAGGCTGGCTCGTTGCGGAAGACCCAAAGACCGGAGAGAATGGACTTGTGCCCGAAGAGTTTGTGCGACTTCTTCGTGATATCGAAGGGGGGTTGACTTCTTTGAATGGGGAGCCTGGCCCAGATATTTCGGACACCAGTGCAACTCTGAGCATGGAGACAAGTGACGACAGTCATGATTCCACGCCTGTCAACACTGGCCACTCTACTCCTACGCAGAATGATAACTCTGGCACAAATGGCAACTCCCATCTGACCATTTCTGTCGACGAACCCGATTCTGCTCCCGCTCCGGGAACTCAGACATCTAGTGGGGGCCACCGTTCCAGCTTGCTAGCGAAAACCTGAAAACGCCTGGTCAGTTCTCATCTTTGGCTCCACTTAGCCAGGAGCTTGGGCCATCGAACATCTACATGGCCAGTTTCATCATGGTTTTCTAGGAGCTACATTTTGATTGAGTTTGATCCTTCACTAAGATCCTCACTCGCATCGACATGTTGGACCAAGGTACCTTGCAAGAAAATCCATTGCCTTGTCACCATTCCGCATTGCATCTTATTGATCAAAACGCAAGCCATAAGAAGGCGCAGCGTTCACTTCATGCCGGTCGTTCACCCATGACCGCGTGGGAGAAATAAGTCTTGAACCATTTGCTCTCAAGACCGTGACTGGTCTTCTTTTGGTCCAATTCTCCTCCTTCGCCCCCTCCACAACCCCTACCAATTCATCGAATAATGAAGGACCCTCGCCCTTGATACGCTTGATATCCCATCCACGAATTGCCATTTATATCCAATATAACCCTGACCGAGAACGAGGCCCAAAAGGAAAGGAACTGATATCTCCTATCCTTGTCTCTAAGTTTTCCATCTCATCCCCTCCCCAACCGTCGTGTTTTGTTTACAATTGCCTGCTACCTCTTCGACACCCCCTTCTTGTATCTAGCTTTCTTCAGCATAGGCGTTGTTTTGCATCGATTAGCATCAGCGTAATTCCTTTTTAACTCTTCCAGGTCTCCTCCTCTTTTAAATCAAATAGGCGTCGATACATCACCCAAGTATCCCGTGACCTACCTCTACAAGCGTCGATGAGGCTTTCAAATTGGCAAGCTTGCCCTGCCATGGGATGCCTAAAAGCATAGGCTTATAATATTCAACTGCGGGTTTCTAATTGTAGCATACTAGGTTTTTCTTGTATACCAACTGGTTGAGGAGAGGAAAGAAAGAACTGAAATTTGACTTCAGGACGTCGTGAAGGCTATACTATACGTAAGCTAGATACCGTTTACTAACAAATCAAGATTCTCTTTTTGCAAGGAAAAAACGTAGACATGAAGGACGTTTTCGGAGCCGGAACTGCTCTACAAGAGCGGTAGATAGTCCAATAAACCAACGGCAGAGATGAAGGGGGTGCGAGGAAACAATACAAAAAGGGGTAGCGTAGAGGCAATGGAATTCGAAATTGTGAAATCGATATGCTCCATTAAAAGACAGATGGGGAGGATGAGAAATGCGCCAAGATGGCTGAGTAAAATCAACCGAGCAGATCATCGAATGCAGAGCCACCCTGCTTTTGCTGGGGCTGCGAGGGTGCAGGGGAGGCGGAGTTGGAGGCTGGAGCACCCCAGATGCCAGCACTAGCCTTCTCTTTGGCCATGCTGGCCAGGTTAGGGCCCTTGTTGGCGCCGGTGTTGGACTTGGCAATACCAGCGCTGGCGCTGGCGGTAGACCAAAGAGAACCGAAGGCGTCACCGGAAGGTTTGGAGGCCGTGCCGGCTGCGGGTTTGCTGCCGGCAGCCGATGGAGCCACACCTGAGACGGAGGGATTTGCCTGCGAGGCAAATGGCTGCGGAGAACCAGTCGCAACAGAAGTGAAGTAGTTGGGGGTAGCAGCTTGGAAGCCTGTTGGCTTCGGGGCCATGGGCTTTTGCTGGCCAGCCGTGGCCTGCAGGGGAGGGGAGGCAAAGGAGCCACCGGTAGAAGTAGGAGTGGTGAAGCCAACTAAGCCATTGATGTTGGCGCCCTGCGAGGCAGACACTGGTTTGGGTGCAACGAATTGGGTGTTAGAGGTCGTGCTGCCGGTGGAAGCAGGAGGTGGGATCCCGAATTGGGTTGAGGTTTGCACAGGGGCTTGGGGAGCTGGTGTTGCGGACTGGAAGTCGTCGAAGTCATCGTCGTCGATAGGTGCCGAGTCCAACATGTTCAATCCACTGCTAGCAGGCTGCTTGCCAGCCGCATTCGACGCGGGCGCAGCAGGGGCCACAGGCTCATCGTCACCAAAGTCGAAAAGGTCTGCTACTGGTGCCGGCTCGGGCTTCTTGGGCTCCCGCTTCGCTGCAGGCGGGGCTTCGCGGCGTGGTGGGCTGACGTCTGCCTCATCATACTCATCGTACTCATCAAATCGATTGCCCCGTCGGGCGCTACCGCTGCTGGGCTCTTGGAAGTCACCACCACCGGATGCGCCGCCGAATCCTCCGCCATCACCGTAGACACCTCCGCTGTAACCGCCGTATCCCATACCGCTGTCACTTCCAAATCCACCATAACGACCGGAGCTAGCGCTATTCATTCCACTGACATTCATACCACCCTCGAAACCGCTGAACTTGTTCCTGTTGCTGCGCGCCTTCTTGCGCTCGGTCCGGATCTGGTCAACGTCGCCCAGCAACTTGACCAGCTCAGAAGAGCGGTTGCGCACATTGATTCCCTGATCCTTTCCATTCGTATCGATAAAGTGAAATTGCCGGAGCATCCGCAGGAGGGACATGTGAGATCTCGCGTCGTCGACCACCCGCTCCGATCCATTCTTGACAAGGAATTCGAGAAGCTGGAGACTCTAGAGATCGCAAAACTGTCAGCTCCATGTTCTCGAGTGTATGTTCGTAATATCAACGTTGCCCTCTAACCTTGTAAATTTGCCGCCACTCCTCGGCGGCCTTATCGGTGAAACGTTTGTAAATCAAAGGCATGATTTCGTTGAGCAATTGACTAGGGAAAGAAATCAGAATATACGCCAGAATATAGCAAAGAGTGGGATAGGTGCGACTGACTAGCTGTTAGTTCCATTGGCAATCTCCTGCATCAACGTTGTCGAAGCACCCCATGGCTCATTGTTTGTAGCTTCCCGGACCTGATCGGCATGAATAAGTCGCTATTTAATGGAAGAAAAGCATCGATTTCTTGTATTGTCGACAGAAGTACTGATGCGCGGAGGGTTTGGTGATCGTACGAACCTTGGATTCCATCTCGGTATAGTTCATGACGGCTATGGCGGAGCGGTCAGCGCAGTTTCTCGGAAATATGAGATAAAACAGGGTCTTTCAATTGCCTGTGCAGGACGAGAAGCAATGTTGACGTACCATTTTGCACCTTGCGAACACCCGCTTTCAGGTCATACAACGTAAGGTTGCTGACCTGATCTTTGATGCTGTTCATGTCCATGACGAGGGGTGACTAGCCAGTCAGGCTTAGGCGCAAGGGATAATTGAAGAATTGCTGGGCAAGGGCAATCAAGCCTGTCAAGTAATTGATATCCAGAAAGCAAGAAGCGATCCACGCCCGCCGAGATTGAGTGTTGGGTTCGAGAGGTTGGAGGGGGAGATGCTCCCGGGGCCGGTCTCCAGCTGGCCGATTCCACGCGCCATGCGGTCACGTGCAGCGAGCCCCTGATGTATACTCCAATGCCTTGGGCAGCATTTGTTGGCCGCCTCGTCGTCATAGGAGAAGAATTCAGAAGAAATTACAAAGCGACTAGTGATATTATTCGTATTGTATACATGTCATTCGGGTGCTCGTAAAATCGAGACGCTATCGCTATGAAGTCCAAAGAAATACCTAGGTATCTGTAACGAGAGAAAAAAAGACATGAAGTGAAAAAGAGAAAAGAAATATAAAAACGTCACTAAAATACCCATCCAGTTCATACTTCATAACTTGGACCTGATCTCTATTCATTATAGAATTTCTTCATGATCAAGTGCAAGAAGAGGTTGACATTGACCCGCATTTGTCCGTCGAAGAAGTCCATGAACTGGGTGTTATTGAACTGTGCCTGCAGCAGGTCATCCAGTGGGACTTGAGCATTGGCACCCGGTACCATCATGTTTCCACTACTCCCATCAATAGTGAATACCCCAACTTCGTTACTGGAGATCGTCAAGTCCACTCGATCATATTGACGTTCGTTGTAGCCCTTCCATGAAACAAGAACACCTCGATCCGCCAGGGTGCGAGCTGAATATTTGTATGATCCGAACTTGAACACCTTGCCGGATTTTTGCAACTCTCGCTGATGATCCCATTGCTTGGTGAACGGCATTAAGAATCGCTTCTTTCCTTTTTTGTTTTGCAATGTGATCATCGCTTGTTCAATGTAGTCGTTGTAGGTTTTGAGCTGCTGATCAAGGTAGACTGCCTGATCGCTAAGACGCGTGGAGGTCAGGCGCGCCCCTTCCAGCTCACGCTCTCGTTGCACTCGCCGGCGGTGTTTCGTGCGAATGTCGATTGCGATGGCGTTGAGAAGATCTTGGTAGTGATTGTGCCGACTGATCTTGCCAGCCTGCTCGAGGCGAAGAATGTTTTCGAGAGCGGTGCCTTTGAGCTCGGAGTAGCCCATCGATCCGATGTCGATCAATGTACTCGCTTCAGAATAGGCCCCCCGGCGAGGATTATTCGTGTTTATTTCGTCCCGTACGAGGGTGTGCCAGCGTTCTTCATCCTCCGGGCTTGGTTGTTTGAGCATGATATCCATCAGATTGGCGCCAGTCTGGACCCGAATAATGTACAAAATACATCGTTTCGTCTCCATAAACAATGCCTTGATATTCGCTTCCGGGTCTACGATGATAGTTAGCTAAGTGATGGAGGTAATGACAGCGGGTTGGTATTCATACCTTCAACTTGGGCTAGTTTAGGGTTTAACGTGAGATTTATCTCAGTGGTGCTGACGCCCATCAACTCGTTTTCGTTGCTCTTAACATTGCCGAGGTCTCGGATGAGTTGTTTGAGGATGTCATCAGGATGTGGACAGATGGGGTCAATCTCCGAGGCTACAAGCTGGTGGATCGAGAAAATATCGGACATCTTGATATACAGGGTGGGTTTGGCCTTCGCGTAAAGGTCATTGAACTCATCGATGTCAAAGTATGACTCGGCATCCTGGACGGAAATCACTGCTTTCAGTTAGATAAATAGAAACCTGGACAGCGGGAATAGCGGTAACTTACTCTGACCCCAAATCCGACCAAGCCGCTGTATTGACTCGCCAATATAAGAGTTGAGTGGTTGTAGGTAGACGTTCTCGGCTCCAAAGAGCCTTCCCGAGGCGACCTGGGCGACCACCTTGGATATCTCACTCAAATTTCTCTTTTGCTCTTGGGTCAGGCCCCGGTCAACCACACTGTACTTCTCAGGTTCAAGCACCGCAGGCTGGAAATAGTTCTTCCACACCCAGTGCCCAACGGTTTGCAGAATGAATCCAGGATCCTCATTAGGGAACCGTGCAAGGAGATTTTCATACATTTGCTGGGCAAGGTATCTGACACCAAAGGGCATGTGGTATAGAAAATCTTCGAATGCAGCGAAGAATTGATCGGCGATGTCTCGGAGATCCTGCAAGTGTTGAATGAAGGTCTCGCGGGTCTCGGGATCTCGAATAGCTTCCTCGCGGGGGAGATTTGGTTCTCTTCTGCTACGCTGTCCTGTTTGAAGCTCCTCATTGTTGATTGATGAGCGATATATCTGGATTGGGTCGCTCTCGAGGTCGAGTTCTGGGTTTTCAATGACAGATTCCCGTACAACGCGTCCCAGGACATCGCGCATAAACTTCCGATCTCGAGGGGATTTTGCGTATGAACCGAAGAGCTTATTCCAGAAGGGAGTGGAGCGCATATATTCTGGAAGGGCGGCAAAATTCTCAATATCTTCCTTGGCTGATCGAGAAAGTAGCTTGAGAAGGTAATACTCTTCACGGCGCTTCTGGGAGTAACCAAAGAGGCCCATCATCAAGTGCCGGACTCTTTCGTATTCTTTGTCCGAAGTATTGATCTCACGAAGTCGGCGGAAAAGGCGGGCCAGATACTGCGGCTGTGTTTGGAGAAGAAAGAAGAAGACTTGGTATTGATCCAATTTCTTTCTGGATGTCTTGTTCAAAGCCTTGAGGTCGTAGGGATCTTTTGAAGAAATTTCGGTGTTGGATAGAAGGTTTCCGATGTGACCGCCGAAATGTTTCTGGTGCTTCACGACTTCATCAAGCGTGATTTTATTCTTGACCAGCAGTGCAATCTTGATATCCAGTTGGCTGATGTATTGCTCCGCCATCTCATTCTGTCGCACTTGTTGGACCACCACCTTTCTCAGCCGTTCGAACTCAATCTCCTCGTCAAAGTCAAAGTCACTGTCATTGAGTAGATGCACAAAACCTTTGACTGTTCCTACAGGAGGATTTTTGCCGCTTGTCAGGCTCTTGTAAGCCTGACCCTGGATACGACCTCTGATAACACTCTGAGCCTTGATGACCTTCTCCATGTTCTCGTTGTAGTGGCGTCGTCTCTCCTGGAAACGATTTCGAATAACCATTCCCCGAATGCGAGATTGAAAATCGACGATGATTTCTTCTTGGTCCTCAAGGTCCGCTAGCATATTTCCGACTTGAACACGAGCCACCATCGCTCTTGCCAGCGACTGAAGCTGCTCAATTTCTTCTTCGCGCTCTTCTAGTCGCGTAAGAATATCGCCAACTTCAATTCGGAGTAAAGCCGCGCGAGCAAGTGCTTGTAGGTTCACAATGGGAGGCTCTTGTCTTCGAAGAGCTTCGCGTTCAGTCTTCAAGCGCTGACGCTCAATCACCGCCCGTGCTCGAGACTGGAGCTCTAGGATGACTGGTTCTTCCTTCATTAAAGCGGCTTGCTGATCTTGTAAGAACAGCCTTAATGCATTGCCCCTAATTTGGGCTTGCAAGTCGGTGGCTGACGAAGCATGCTGCATGAGCTCCGTAGTAAGGGCTTCGTGGCTCCTTCTCGTGGCAGCTCCTCGGATCAGAGCCTGAAGCTCTGTGCAACCACCCGCCGTCTTTGAAAGATTCTGCAGGAGCTGTGACTGGTGGTTTCTTGTTTTCATGGCTCTCATCGCAGCTTGAAGCTCTGTGATCTTTGCAGTCTCATGCTGGAGAGACGACTTGACTTGTGACAAGTGCTGACGGGCAAACTGACCGCGAATCACTGCCTGCAGTGATCTGACAGCTGTACTAGCCTGCTTGACTTCTTGAGACTGTGCATTGGCTCGTTTTCGCTGCATGGCGCCACGGATGGCTGCTTGGAGGGTCGTAACATCATGTTCGGCGTGATGAGCTTGTTCGTACTGGTCGGCCAGTGCCTTTCGTTGTAGTGCAGCCCGAATCGCGGCCTGGAAATTCTTGATTCCAGATTCTTCGCGTCGGATATGAGTCTGAAGCAAATTGGTTTCAGCTCGTACTTTGGACGCGCGAATCAGGCTTTGCAGCTGCAGAACTTGCTGCTCTTGAGCTTTTCGCCATTGGTTCTCCCCTTGCTGGCGGTGACGGACAAGAAAGCCGCGACTGATTGCTTGAAGCTGAACTGCAAAGCGACGCATGTCGAGTCGATATTGACTAATTTGCCGCGCCCAATCTCCACGCAGACGGGACTGTAGTTCGATCAAGAGGGGCTCAAAGTCCCAAAGATCATTCATCGTATTTCCAAGCTTCAAGCGCACCATTGCGCCTCTTATTTGAGACTGGAACTCGACTATCGCACCTTCACTTTCGTGCAGCTCACGATCAATCCGCTCTTCCTCTGACTCCACAGGCTCCGGTTCCGGCTCAGGTTCAGCGCCGAAGTTTGCGGCCATACCTGCAAAGCTGGGCATGCTGACACCGGCCTTGTCAAGACCCTTCTGTGTTTTTTCGAGCTCATGATGCTCGAACTCAAGCTGCCCAACCAAGTTGCCCATGCGGAAGTCCAACATACCATTCTTGAACAACAACCATGACAATGCGTGAATACAATGAATGACCTTCGGGATGTTCTTCTTCTCGTACAAATCGATCAACTCGAATCTGAACAGCTCGGGTAATTCAATATCATCTAGGAAGCGAAAGAATAGGGCGATGTTGTCGGAATGGCGGTATTGCAGCTTCGGGTTTCGAAATATCCGCAGGGTCGTGTCTGGATACATGGCCTGCACCAGCTCAGCGAGCGTCACGCCGTCTCGCAATCCTTCCTCTAGATTAACGATTGGCGGAATTTGCTTTTGGATAACATCTTCGATCCACTGTTTAGCTTCACCGATGTGGCAGAGATACTCGTAGGCTTGAATAAATTGACGTTGCGCGTCCATCCAGTTCCCTGCTGCCCATGAAGAAGTCTTGGGCTTCTCTGGAGAAATGGCGCCACTCCTTCCAGCAACTGAGTCAGCGCGTTTCAGTCTTCGTCTTCCTGATAGTCCCACGACAGAAGCTGTTCCGGAGTTGAACTGGAAATCATCGCTTTCACCGGATTGCGCGAACTTGGAGAGAGTTCTGAGATGGCGGGTAGAAGACTTCTGGAATGTTTCGAGATCGGGTGTTGATAAAGCGGTAGTCAGCGGAGGTGGATGGGGGCTATTTGACAAGGTCTTTTGAGGTGATGAAGGTCGAGGTGAACCCGGTGTTGGAGTGGGCGACCAATGGCGTGATGAAGGTCTGGGCGGGGGTGTTTGGGGTTCAAATGCTGCTGCTCTGTAGCGAGGCGATTCATTTTCCTTGAAATTCAAATGATGGGATTCTGGTGTGCTTGGTCGATGATCCTTCAAGAATTGAGGCTCGTCGAGAGTATTGCTGCGGGAATGTCGATACGCAATGGGCTTATTCGTGGAGGGGGAGGTTTGAGGCGCCTGCTGAAGGGGACGCAGAGACCGGCGAATGTTTTCATATGTGGACCCAGCATTTGAGAAGCTTCCCTTTTCAGACGAATTCATTGTAGCGGGCCCAGCTTCACTCTTGCCTCGATTATGACCTAGACTCCCCGGTATCGATGCATTCGAGGAGACTGTGCTTGTCCGGCTCGGCGCGAAGGAGCTTGAGGCAACAGAGTAGGCAGACGAGTTGGTGGACGCAGTTGAACCCGTGTGTCGCAGTGAGCCTGCTGGCTGCGCGGGAATATCCGTCTGGGCGCGTCTGAACGATGGGAATTGAGTCGACATCACTAGTACCGTCGCGAAGAGAATGCGAAAACCGAAGGACGACCGTAAGACTCGAAAGACCGCATGCCTGCTTCAATGGCAGCAGTGAAGAGGTTGTCGATGCAGTTGGTGTCGAAATCCTGTTACTGGGCGAAGGCGGTCGGGATTTGCGATCAAACGCGAATGCGCATTGGTAAGGGTGTGACACGGGTGAAAAATATCTCCAGAAGGGAGTTGAAGGAGGAGAAGGAGGGGAAAGTGTTGAGTGTGGTCCACCAGAGAGAGAATCGGAAAGCCGAGCCGCGAGACCCTCCGATGATGGAATTCCTCTGTTGACAGTGGGGGGGGGGAGAGGGCAGGCACGGCAACAGGGCAGGTCCGACCAGGATTCCCCAGCCCAAAGCGGACGGGCCCAAAACAAATCTCCCGATCTAGACTAGTTCAATCAGGTGATGGGGCCATGGTAGATCCTCAATAATGGTCACGTGAATGGCTTATTGTCTGACTGAACAATTCACCAATTTAGAATCCAGACAAGTCTTCTGGGTTTTGGTTTTGATATTGATTATTGAGGCACAAAGAGAGAATCACTGGATGTCCCATTATCCCATGGTGTCCCAAAAGCTAAATAAGTGCAATAGAATGGCAATTCTAGCAACCTTTTCTGGTAGGTATATATTCGGCAGATCTTGGGCTGCGGTAGTCCCGTGCAACCATCACATTAGCAGCACCTAAGGGAATCACAACTACTCCTCGTATGCTATTGTTGACCCCACCGGATATCTGATCTCAATATGACCCCAAGTTCGCTTATGTGACTGTATGTTCTCTACCTAAATCATGATCTATATAGCAATCCTGCGATAGGTAATAATAAATGGGGACACTGGGTCCGATCTGGTTCCCCACCTGGGCACTATAGATTACGCTGGGTCTGGATATCCTGCATCCATGATTTTACTACTACTAAATACTCGTAGTAAGCATCATAAATATATGAAATACACACCCAGATTGAATCATTTCAACACCTGGGCAGTTCAAGTTTTCCTACTTCAAAATTCCCATGGTTAAACCATAGTAGATGACCCGCTCTCCCGCTCCCGAAGTGCGTGATTCAAGCGCTGCCAGCCGACCGCTTAACCCCGCCAGAGCGAACAAACGCGACAATGACATGGAGCTGTCCAAAAATCCAACCTACCTCTCTTACCCCATCGTTCTTTCATCTCATCGCCTTTCGCCATGGCGGCTCTAGATACCCAGCCTCGCTATATCTACAAAATCGTTCCATCCTCCTCTCCGGTGCGGGAGCCCCTCCCTGAGCGGCTTCCCGTTAGCGAGCTGGATCAGAACGATGGCTTTGTGCACCTGTCGATGGCACACCAAGTCGCCAATACTCTGAACATGTTTTTCAAAGAAGAGCCACTCGTGTACATCCTACGCATCGAGTATGGCACGGTGATCTCGGATATCCGCTGGGAGTCTCCCGACGGCAAAGTTTGTGGTCCTCGGCCGGGCGAGGGGTTGTTTCCCGTAAGTGGCTCTTGTTTTAGTAACAACTTAGCACATTGGAAAAGAAAAAAAAAAGACACTTGCTTATTATCAAACAGCATCTCTACAACGGGCTGAAGTTGGGTAGGGATGAGGTGGAAAGCATCGCTATCTGGCAGAACGAAGGAGGATGGGACAAAGCATTGAAGGGAGCCAAACCCTGGCTTGTGTACTGATTTTAGGATATCAATTAATTGCACTATGATTTCTTTGCCAAATACCAGACACTTTTTCTACTTCCGCAGACTCTGGACGCGCGATCGCCAAGAGACGTGCTCCGAAGAGCATGCTTCGCGTATCAAAGAATGTGCACCACACGCGACTTCAGTCCCCGAGCGGGTAGCAATGCAGCACCTGGCCATCTATCCAAGCAGAATTCAAAACTTAGCTTCGAGTACGAGCCTGATTTTCTCGGTACTTAACACTTACAATATAGTGACGCATCAGCACTGGCCAAAAACACAAAGCTGGTCGCAACCTCGCTGGGCTCCCCTGGTCGACCGAGCCCAGCACCCCGTCCCCAGCCTTCCATCTGCCTAGCATCGCGCGTATCGGATTGTATAGGTGTATATATAGCGCCTGGGCTGTTTCCGAAGGTACCATGGGTTAGTTTGATCGTCAAAACCTGATGAGAACGTAACTTACGCCACAGCGTTGACGCGTATTCCCTTCGGAATAAGATATTTTGCTAGAGATTTGGTGAAGCCTACTATTGCCCCCTTTGTAGCAGAGTAGTCTACCATAGTACCCGATCCCCGGAATGTCACGACAGAGGACGTGTTGATGATACTGGTCAGGATGATTAGTAGGCAAGGGTGTATATAGAATCGGGAATCTTTCAACATACGAGTCGCCGCGAGACATATGGACGAGGGCAAATTTTGCCATCGCAATCATTTGAATAATGTTGCACTTGAATATATCCTCTGTTCTGTCCAAGTCGATGCCTGGAAACTCCTGGGTAATATACTGTTTAGATGCATTATTCACAAGGACGTTGAGCTTGCCGAACCTGCGTCGAAAAATCTCAGGCCACTTTACCGCATTTGAGAAGAGGATAATGGAAACCCACCGTTTAACATGTTCTTCTACTGACGAATGACAGAAATCGCGATCTCTCAGGTCCCCCGGTAGGAGAAGACATTGTCTGCCTTCATTCTCAATTATCTTTTTGGTAGCCTCGGCATCCCCTTCCTCTTTGGGCAAATAGATGATACTGATATCTGCACCCTCTCTGGCCATCAAAACCGCAATAGATCGACCAATACCCGAACTAGGCTCTCATATGTTAATCCAATAATGAAGCTTTTCTATGAGGGGCTAATACATACTCTCTTCCAGTGATAAGAACCTTCTTATCTTTTAGCTTATTTGAGCCCGCATATTCGATAAATGAGCCTTCGTGTTCCAACTTTGTAGATTCACTGGAGGACGCCATCTTGCTTTCCAAACTGCGGGAGTTAGTTTTCACCAGAACAATGATAAGCTAAAGCTCACCCTGGCTTATTTTGGGTCTGTGCCGACTTAGGAACTTCGAAAGTCCCATGATGACCCATTGAAGAAGACATTGCAACAATAATTACAGCCTCTTCAAGAGGAAAGCTTGATGGTGCGGAAAAGCCCAGAAGCTTTCTGGATATTGTGAGATAATCAACTGAGATGTTCATAGTATCGCAGAAACATAACAATGGACTTCTGTTCTTGGTTGTATCATATTGTCGTCATGGTGCTATCAAGACTATCGGGACTAGTACCGACGGCATTAAAAGGCGATTAAGCCCGCCGGGAATTTCTGCGTATGTTGAGCACTTTACCAGCTATTGAAATTTGCCCTCAGGTATGATGTGCGCATTTTGTGCCGGTTACTATGCCGGTTGACATCTAGTGGCTTGGGATGCCCCGAGCAGTGTTGGCTTTTTGGAAAGCGTGGAGCCATAGTGGTGGAATGCACTGCGTAGTTATTTCCATTTTGTGAATAGCTAGCGTGAGCTTTTGTAAATATCACGACTCGGAGACATGATGGATTCGAGACTTGAAGAACTACGTAAATTTCTTCTTAGTATTTGTGGGTCGCTCGCTACATCAGCATTAGCGCTGGAATTGAGGAGATAAGTAAAGAATACTGTTTGTTATGAAAATCAAGGACCCTGGCTATGTAAAGGCTGGATGCCGAAAGAAGAAAAGAAAACACGCCTTCACCTCCTCCCTGCATGATTTTCTAGATGCCTGATTTTTGGAATCCCATTCAACACATCACTGGAAATATGCCATAGCTTTCGAAAATAAGAACCTCCGATGATTCTCATTCCACAATCCCATCAAGTGTTCCCATTCGTAGAATGTACTCTTTAAAGATCCTCCATGTCCAATCCGAGCTCGTAATAGACACCAGAAGTCTTCATCAAAGTATCCAGTGTAGCTTCAGCGTCAGAATTCGTATCTGGGTGAACTTTCTTCACGTCCATCGATGTCTGGTGCTTCTTCGGACTGGCTCTGGCCTTCTTGCGCTTGGGCTGGGCCTCCCCGTCGCTGTCCTGGGGACTGGCTGGAGCCTTCTTCTTGGCTGATCCCTTGGCTGCTTTTGCGCGAGGAACTTTAGCTGCCTTGGCGCCTTTGCCATTTTTCTGGGTAGTGACTTGAGCGCCGGAAGATTTCTCAGGGTTGTTCTCAGCTGAGGGGGCTGCATCCGTACCCAGTCGCCCACTGGCCTCAGCGTGGAGGACCTCGGCGTCCTTGCGATAAGCACGGAACTTGTGCTCCATTGTGTTGTAGTTCGCGCACTCACCATACATTGTGGCGATTGCGTTGTAATCAAGCTAAGCCTCACATTAGAACGATTGTTATCCCGGTCAATCCATTTTGTCTGGGATCACGACAAAAACTGACCTTCATGCCTTTGTGAGCTGCGAGGAGTGCGGCAATCAGCCGCTTGTCATCCACGCGCATGATGAAGAGCTTTTGAGATAGTCGTGGAGAAAGAGTTGATCGATTTTGGGTAGAGTCGGTTTGATCAGGAGAAGAATTCGGAAGAGGTTGAGTGAAGTGAAGTTGAGCGAAGTGAAGATCAAATACTTCTCGGGTAATGTGAGGGTAGAATCAGAGGGGTACGCAATTCGAAGAGGTAAAGAAAACAAAGAGTGAGAGTAAAGGGTTGGGGAATGGCAAACAACGCGTGACTAAGAGGATTGGGTTGGATGCTTCTTGGGGACGGAAAGAGCCAAAGGCAGGCAGACAGGCAGGCACGACCGGGTGCAAGGAGTGAGCCCAGGAACAGTACTACTAGTAGTATCTCGATATTAAGGACACCAAGTTTTGAATTCATATCTCCGATTCCAGAGGTCGTTATATTTACAAAATCTCACGCTAACCATCACAATCTTGGTGTGTACATACATGCATAAACTTATATCACACAGTAAGTTCTCAGTGACAAATCTGAATCCACTGGGCAATAATTTCTTCCATATCACGAGCAATTCCCCACTGCGACGAGAGGCAGCGGAAGAGCTTTTGCATCGAGTTCAACTCGTACAGAAGATTTCGAACAGCACCACCGATAGGCGAAGGGGACATCACCTGCTCCGATTCTACAAACCGTCGAGTTTCTGAGCCCGATGGAGGCCGCATTTCGTCGTGATCGATATTGAGATCGGAGTGTGAAAGCAAGGCATCTTGCCACACAATTGTTCGAGGAAGATGGACGGTCGCTGCACCGGCAAGTGAGAAGACGACATACACTGTAGCTGCTGCAAACAGCGAGCTAGGCATGTGGATCACATGGGCACGGCCACGAGGTAATTGTTCAACAATATCTTGAATAGCAATCGCGTGAAGTACTGCACGGCGGGCGTCTTCACTATTAACCCATTTGATGAGGTCAAAGTCCGCTCGGACATCCCGGCTCCCACCAGAGACATGCTGATGAATATTATAGCGAGAGCACACATAGCGGGAGAGAACCGTCGAATTGATCATGGTGTCCAGGCAAACCGTGTGCCAACGTAATAAAAGCTCCAGTCGCTCAGCAGCTGAAAAATGAATGCTCATCGATATCGTTTCATGGACCTGAGCAAGAGCTCTTCTTACATCAGAGGGTCCGGGCACACCAACAGCCAGCTCATGATCATCACAATCGGATATCAAAGACTGGAGGCCCTCAAGAACAACTCGAAGTCCAAAGGCAGAAAATGAATAGTCCAAAGGGCGGAAGTTCCCGACCGGCGGGAAGAGGGAACGAAATATGACTTTGAATGAGGATTGATCTAGCTTTTGCGAGTGCATGTGTGCTAGCCATTCATCCGGTGTGCTGGCATCAAAAGCAGATTCACTGCTGGGAAGGCCTAGGGGGTTAGAGACATGGCGAGCTGACGCACCGTCGCCGGACATCTGGGCAACGAGTCCATCGAGGACGTAGTACGCCAGTAGGGCACGCTGTTGGATCTCCCGTGCAGACCAAACCCGCCACTGATGTTCCTTCTCCGCAGGGGGAGCATCGACTGAGGGCAAGTTTTCCATAGAATATGGCTGGCTGTCGTACATGCCACAATGACGTGCCCAGAAAAAGCCCAGGGGGCGGAAGACCTGACTTGTGGTCCGGATTGCCCGATTTTTAGATAGCGCACCGTATATTTGACCTAACAAAGCGGTGATCATAAGCTGTACCCCTTTGCAAGCATCGTATGCGCCATTGTGCGTGATAAGTGATTGCCAGGAGGTCGCCACGGCAGCATGTGCTAGCCTCCATAACGCTTCACCCTTTGCGACCGAATCACTAGGCCCCAGATACAACGACCCGATAGCAATGGCATTCAGAAGCAAAGCATGGGTACATTCCCGAAACACAAATGTTGCACGATGCAAGATGGGGAATGTTGGGATAAATCGGACAAAGAACATGTGGAGACACTCATCAAGGAAGACCGAGGTTATAGAAGTGGCTTTGACCGCAGCAGTGACACTTGAGGACTGGCGGAGGAATGATTAGTACTGGTCAAGCAAATGGACCGTCTTGATTGGGCTCATCCGTTGGCCGATAGTTTTTTGGTCGATCTTCGGGGCGTCGTTATGAACTCACTGAGCTAGTAATCATCTCCGTCACATCACGCACGGCCTGGTGACCTTCGCCGGATGGGATCGTCCCCACTGAGGAGGACCGATCATCAAACGAGCTAGGTGACCCAAAGTTCATGGTATTAATATCCTGTACGACAGGTGGAAAGGGTAGTGTTCCCAAAGGCATCTCCCATTGGTCTGTGGTGTCAGAGGACATTAAGCTCTGGAATAGGTTCTCGGAATCGGGCCAAATGAGGGCGAAGTCCAGATCCGCAGCAACATTTTGCATACTCGAAGCCTGAGCTGAATGTGATTCGTCCCACGAGCGGCTGGTAGCTGACGTCGAGGCCGGCCCTCCAGTCGATGCACTACGAGTATCCCACGAGGCCATAGAGTCTAGAGATGCAGACGGAGGTACCGAAGCTAACGGTGGGCCATGTTTGGCATTCAAGTCCCGCTGATGTAGTTTCTCATGACGGGTGAGAGCATCTTGTCGGGCAAAGGGACGACGACATTCCTTGCAGACATATGGTTTGGCCCCAGTATCTAAAGTACTCCGGTCAGCCGAAGGATTCAACCGAAATTAGCGGAAGAGAATGGTTTTTGATGAATAAATGTTCTTCCCTGGTTAAAATAGAACTTACGACATCGCTCATGTCTCTGATAAGAGTTAGTATCGAGTGTAAAAGATGTCTTGGCGCAAGGATGCTGCCCCTCAAAAATCGTGGGGATGAAGTAATATACATGTACTCACTCGGAGATGTTCAGCCTTGGTAAATCCCTTCTGACACACGCGACAAGCCAATTTCTTGACCCCAGCCGAGGGAGATACAGTCATGATCTCCATAGATACAGAGACGTTATATCTGGGGCTGGAATATTTGGAATTGGGGAGAGTGGGAGAGTGGGAGAGTGCCAGTGGAGAGTGGGAAAAGGATGTGGGAGGAATAAGAAGAATGTGGGGAAGGCGATTGTGGGGATGTGGCACCCTTTCTCTAGGGTACTCTTTAGTTGAAACCCACTTGACCAAATGACCAAATGTATGCACTCTGTAGATAACGCTAGTCAAAAACCATCAAATCATTGAAAGCCAAGTCTTTCTCAGCTGACCAAATCTACTTTTGTCTGGTTGGGATTGTGGTCGTGGCTCTAAGGTGTGTGGCACCAAAAAAGACTTTGCGTCCATGCACGAATTGCACAAGGTTTCGGTGCCACAATGCTTGTTGTGCTGAGTTATCTTCTTCCGGTGCCAAGTCGGCTTGATGACTTTGATTACTCTACTACATGTATGGGCTGCTAGTAACTAGTTTATACAACCTCCAGTGAACCTCCAGTGAACTGATGAGTGGGTGGCGACAGACGAGAATCCAGGAGCCAACTCTAAGACATTCTAGCTGGCTTGCCGGAATCTGTAGAAGTGAAAAATGCCGTGGTTCTCGTGCCAAGGGATCCATATACCCTTCGCTCGGTACTTGGAATAGGCAAGCGAGCCGTGCTGTCAGCGGTGATACCCCATCGGCTAGCCGTGCTCAAGTGCCAGGATGGGCCGCAACTAAGGGTGGTGACATGGGGGGATCGCAACAACTTCACTGTGACTCGCCGACCCCGATGGAACCTTGTGGGCCGTGGAGACTCCGCATTTCTCTCTCCAGGCGAGGCCGGAGCCGACCATCCCCATCCCCAGGTCTCTCTCTGTGGGTGGGTTATGCGCACTCACTCCGGCCGGTCTTCGGCACGCCAAGCCTGCCTGTCATGGTTTTCGCCTTCGCCCAACGAACTGCTACACTCCGTGTACAGACTGAACAACCCCAATCCGTTTCTTGAAACAACCTTTCCCCTTCCCCTCCCCGTGTCGTCGACCTCGTAGATCCCTTGTTCACTTCACTCAATTTTTCTGGCCCTCAAAGGGATCCATCATACAAGACACTCGTGTCCGACCCCCTTCTCCTCAACCCTTAACGGGTGTCCCCAATATGACTTCCCTTGAATTGCAACCCTCCTCCTCTCGTCCGGCAGACCAGGTCGAGCAGGACAAAAAGAATTTGGGTACCAAGGCCGACATCGATCTCGTCGAGAGTGCAGGCGCCGACCAGGTGGCCACCTACGGCGACTCCGTTGCTGCTCGACTTCCCAAAGCCCATCGTGACTATCTGCTCCAACGACATGGCACATTGGAATTGGATCCCATTCCAGGAATGGGCCCGGCAGACCCTTACAATTGGCCCGAATGGAAGGTGAGTGACCATATACCCCAGATTGATCGACAGTGAAAATGGGAGGGACAACGAGGCAAAGGCGATTTACTGATGCTCAACTTGGTAGAAAATGACCAATCTTATTCTGGTGGCATTCCACGCTTGTATGGGTACATTCACTGCCGCAGCCATCATCCCTGCATATTCAGAGATTGCCGGGGAGCTCGGCGTCGGTATTCAGAACGCTAGTTATTTGACTTCCTTGCAAATCGCCATCCTGGGAGGTGCGCCCTTGTTCTGGAAGCCATTGTCCAACCGCTATGGCCGTCGCCCCATCTTCCTCTTATCCCTCATCTGCAGTTTGGTGTGCAATGTTGGTTGTGCCAAGAGCACCACCTATGCCTCTGTCGCCGCCTGTCGTGCTTTGGTTGCATTTTTCATATCTCCTGCCTCGGCCATTGGCAGTGCAGTCGTAATGGAAACCACTTTCAAGAAGGATCGTGCCCGTTATATGGGTGTCTGGACCCTGATGATCACACTGGGTGTACCAATCGGACCCTTCCTTTTTGGCTTCGTCACTTATCGTGTGGGTTATAACTGGATTTACTGGATCCTGGCTATGGTAAGTTGTTTTTGGAAGTAGAGGGGGGTTTTGTTAGTGCCTTGCTGACTATTTGCGATCGGGACAGATCAATGGTGGCCAATTTATCCTGTACCTCTTCTTAGGACCGGAGACTCGTTATATCGGTAGCGGTGTTGACCGCGCAGAGGCAAACTGGAAGACAGAGTATCTGTCACTCCGTCGGATCGACCCTACTCCATTCACCTGGTGGGAGTTCGTGCGACCCCTGACCATGGCCAAACATCCATCCATTCTTATCCCTGCCTGTGCGTATGCCATGGTGTTTTTGTTCGGTAGCGTCTTAGCGACCGTCGAGGTGCCTCAATTGCTGCAAGAGAAGTTCGAGTTGAATGCCGAGCAGCTGGGTCTCCAGTTTCTGGGTGTTATCATTGGGTCGGTAATTGGCGAGCAGATGGGCGGTGTTTTGTCTGACTTCTGGATGAACCGACGTGCCCGTGCCTTAAACCGCAAGCCCGACCCCGAGTTCCGTCTGTGGTTGAGTTACTTCGGCTTTGCTTTGGCCATTATCGGCACCATTGTCTTCCTGGTCTGCACGCAGGAGGCTACTGCCGGCCACTGGAATGTGTCCCCAATAATTGGCACTGCAATCGGTGCGGTTGGTAATCAGTTGGTCACAACGGTGATGATCACCTATGCCGTAGACTGTTATCCGCAAGAGGCCGCTAGTGTTGGTGTGTTCGTCACCTTCGTGCGCCAGATCTGGGGTTTCATTGGCCCATTCTGGTAAGACCTCTCCAAGTTGTTGATATATTTTGAGCCATTGGAACCGCATCGCTAACAATCATTGTAGGTTCTCGCCCATGTTCGAGAATGTCGGTGTCGCTCCCAGTGCAGGTATCGCTGCGGCCATGATCGTTGTTGTCAGCGTGATCCCGACTATCTTCCTGCATTCCAGGGCCAAGATATGGCGTCGAAATGAGCGTGAAGAGTAATGGTGACTGCTTCGAGGTGTGGTTCGCAAATATGAGTATAGTGTGTTTTTTTCATTTTTTTCAAACAGTAGATGAAGACATTGAAATGGGTCTTAGAAGGATAGTATAGAATAGACGGCATGTCGGGGAAGGGCCTGTATATATGCATAGTGGTCAATGATTATGTGGTGGTTCAGCATCATAGAATGTTATTCAAATGTGCAACGTGGAATTTGAATGTCGACTGGCAAGCCCGCCTGCCAGGGCTTCCATGAGAACTGCAGTGGGGCATTGCTGGTCGAGCATCGTCCAAAGTTGGCGGCCTTTCAGAGATTGTTGGAATAATTGAAATCTTAGTCTGCAGGGAAAGAAGATCCAAAATGAAAGAGATGTGAATAGTAGTAGGAGGAATTGGGAGAGCAAGAGAAAAATAAATTCTGACATCGACCGGCTTAAACAAAAAGCCGCAGAGGATCTGCTAAGGAACCACCCAACCAGCCCGACCGGGACAGCTCGGTGCCAGATCCCGATAAAATGCCGGAGCAGAGAAACATGCCATCGGACTACTGTTGGGCTTAGCCTAGAAGAGCTTCGTGGGGCCCGCGAGGAAGACTATAGTGTTTGTTTCGGCATTCAAGAACGGGTTTTACATAGCATTATGGTTTGTTTTGAAACGATATTAGGATTGTGATTGTGCTGGGGTAGATTTGATTTACGGCATGCCGAGTTTCGGGATCTCCCGTTCGAAACTCGCCCAACCTTTTGAGATGCCGATCTTTCTGACGACGACAATGTTAGACCTATGGTCATCTGCCTGTAAATATATTATATTATGTTGCTGTCTCCAAATGTTGAGTTGACATCAAATAGTAACGATGTTGGTCATATGTCTCCTATAGTCCCGGCGAACAGTCCATGGTGGGAAAATTCTACTCCGCTCGGGAAAAAGTCATATCCTACAACGTGATATGATTGGGCAAGGCTCGTACACTTCTTATACTATCTTCATTGAAGAAACTCATATTGGGAATTCTCTCCTTTGGTCTATCAATTCTTCGTCAAATAAGATTCACAATGAATTGGTAATATAAAGTGGAAAGAGATGCAAAGCGCGCGCCTATCATAATGTCGTCGACGCCCTCATAGCTCCGAGTCTTCATGATATACACTCGCGACTGTTAATGTTGGACTGCAAATGTAAGGTACTACTAGCACTTATATCTACTAGCAGTATACACCTAAATACATAAAGGAGCAATGGGTTTGGCAGCTACAGATCTGAAAGTTAGTCTATAAGAGGCATGGTTATATACAATTCAGTCACTATCACTCTATCACGTTCCAGACTGCTGAGTGCTTCTACTGGTTCTCAATCTTGTTGATCAGGGTGCCCACGTGAGGAAGGAGCTCCACAGAGAACTCATCTCCAGCCTTAATGAACTCTTTGGGGTTCTTGGCCGCACCAACACCGGGAGGAGTACCGGTCAGAATGATGGTACCAGCAGGCAGGGTAGTGCCCTGGGAGAGGAAGCTGACTAGCTGCGGAACACTAAAGATCAAATCACTGTCGGCTGTTCGTCAGTAAGTGTTTTCCTTTTCAAGATCGAGCTTTACATACGTCAGAGGGCAGTCCTGCATAACACGGCCGCTCTTAAGACCACGGATGTGGAGCTTGCTAGCATCGGGAATCAAAGCTGCAGAAACAAGAGTGGGGCCTATTCATCATGTCAGCGCTATGGGTCAGAATCCCAAGGATCTGATACCGGATGAACTCATACCGATAGGGCAAGCGCCATCGAACCCCTTGGAGAAAGACCATTGGCTTTGGTTCATCTGTGAAGTCCGGCTGGACACGTCGTTGGCGGCGGTGTAGCCCAGAACGTAATCCAGAGCCTCGGACTCAGATACATCCTTCGCATCGCGACCAATAACAATAACCATTTCAGATTCGTAGTCACCGGTGTTGTCCTGCTGCGTAATCTTAGGCAGAACAGTAGGCGCGGGCCATGGGTCGGCCAGGGCGGTCGATGGCTTCATAAAGAGAGTCGGCACATCAGGGATGGGGAGAGACATCTCCTTGGCATGCGAGCTATACTATTTGAATGTGTCAATATACTCAGTTATGAAAACGCCTACAGTCGAGGCATGGGGTGATTAGTACTCACGTTCAATCCGATGCAGCGAATTGAGCCCACCTCAGTCTGCGCCAGAGGGGATAGCAGTCGCGCAATGGTTTCGGTAGTACCAGTCACTTGCCCAGGGTTAAGAATCGAAGATCCAGAGAAAGGTCGCACGGAAACCTCCTCGCCCCGATAGATGGCGAGTCCAACATCAAGCTTCGGGTCGACCGGCTCACCGATCAGAACCTTGGCGGGGTTGGACTTAGGCACGAAGCGCACCAGGCCTGGATGTGTTAGCTTTGATCCATACTTGAATCTGTTATTCTGACTCACGCGAAAAGGTGGATGCGATTTTGGACATTGTGAATTTGGAGATCGAGAGGAATTGAGGGGAAAAGCGCGTTCTTAAGATCGGCGGAGTATTTCTACCCCGGGCCACCCACAATCTGCAATGTGGGGAGCGATTTCGGTGGCGACGAAATCGGCGCCGATTCGACATAAAAGCCTCCGCGAAGTCGCATTTCTGGCCGATTGATACTGTTTTGCTTCCACGCCTATACCAAAATGTCTGCTCCCAAGGGTCCCTTCCACCTCGTCACCGTCAACACCGCCCCCGAACGCGCAAAGCGTCTCATCGGCCGTGTTGCCGAGGCGCTGAAGGATCAATATACCATCATCCACGTCGACAATTGCGAAAGTAAGTGTATTTACCACAATTGACTATATCAGAGAGTACAGCTAACACATTTCCACAGAGATCGACGAGGTCGAGACCAAGGTCAAGCAGCACATGCCCGAGGTCCTGGTAAGTGTCTGCTCGGGATATCCGAGACCTTATCCGAGAAAAATCCCAAACCACCAACTAACCCACCAATAGTTCAGCGCTTCAATGTGGACCGATGAGGAGGCCAAACAGATCCACGAAATCGCCAAGTCGGTCAATCCTGGCATCAAATTGCACGCCATTCCCACCGGCCTCCAGGTCGAGCGAGGTCCCGATGCCATCGTCGAATACCTCGTTGAGAAGGTGCCACCCCTCCTGGAGAGCTAAATTAGAAGACCATTTATAAAGATACCTAAATGTATATATTTGCTGAAATACCATACTTGCATATTGAAATGCCAATCATCTGCTCGGGAACTCCGCCTGGTCAAACTTTCGAGTTTATGGCATGCGGGAGGTTTCAACATTATCCCACCCCCGCACTGCATCGCACCGATATCGGGGTCATATACGTCTTCAAAGCATTGTGGCGGGGTAATTTACAACCAGATATATATGCAAAACTCCGCTGGAGCCTATTCAACTAATACTAGCCCTACTAGTAGATAAATTTGAATACTAGTAGACTGCATATAGAGGCCCCAGCCAGGGCAGCCGCTTACGGATATGACTCGACTTCAACTCGAAGTTTCAATTTGGTCTTGAAACGTTCACGTCCACGCAAATAGTATTGTAGATGCCAATACACAGGCGATGAATCAGTCAAGAGAGAAGAAACATAGTACATGAAAAACTGTTGCCAGTGATGCCCCACACATCATACCTCTATCCCCCTTGCTATATCCAATAAGCACATCCACTGCCTGAACTACCGCAGATGCCAAAACTGCCGACGCTACCGCCGGGCCTTTGTAGTAAAATGGAAGGATACCTGCAAGAACCCCCAATGGCAGAGCACGTGCCGAGTACATACGTTGATAATAAAGCTCCCCTTTGGTAACCTGAGACGATCCAGACAGAGCTGATGGATTGGCAAGTGCGATGATTCCCCCCGCCGAAGAAACGACGGAAGCGAGCAGATTTGGGATAAGCCAGAAATTTTGCATTATGATGATGTTTTGTCTGCAGAATGTTTGCTGATCTCGTATGTATCCTGCTTTTCCGCGAGTCAGCTATGCTCTGAAGCTCCGAGTCGCTGATACCCACTTCTAGAGGGGTGTTGGCTGCCTGCCGGGACAAGTGATAAAGACTGCCTGAGAGACTGGGTAGGTATAACAGGTGCGACAACTGAGGAAGTGCTCTCGATATTTAGGATTTGATCGTCGAGTAGAAGATCGTTTCTGATGAGACCCCTCCGCGGAAGACCGGACGAATTGGACATGCCATGGGTCAGCCGGATTTAAGACGGATTTAGGCGCGGTCTTGATCTTCATTTTGAAATTCCCAAGACCTTCAGGTACGGTCAACAACTGTTCAGGCGTACGATTTGATTCAAAGTTGATTTGATTATTGCGATTTTTGAAGGGTTCACAATCGGATCATTATCACTTGATCTTGATAGCTTAATTCAGGTTCAGCCAACCGTTTTTATAACGTCTATTTGGTAATAATGGGCTTAACTTATAACACAATTCTGCAGTGTGCTCTATGAACGATATCTAAAAAGTTGAAATTCACAAATTCTAAAATAGATATCAATGAAGAATCACCCAAATTTGCTACAAAGGCGGCTCTCCAAATGCAAACTAAGGATATCCATACGTAACCACCCAGTGTAAATAGGCCAACGTGTATCTTCTACCACTCAAATTCCTTTTTATCACATTAGTCATGTCAAGATTTACAATGCGCGCGGTCACTCACTTCAGTATGAAAAGTAATTGAAGGCCCGGTATCGTTGGTTTCTTGAGACACAGCGTTTCGTGTCATCCGGATCATTTGTGTGGGACCACAAGCACCTACTCCAACACGACTATCCGAGTCACACTGGGAAATGCAATAGGTAACTAGATTGAACAAATCTGGTCGCCCATACTGGATACTAGGCAGTCCAAAAGCCTGGTCTGTCACTCCTTCTTTCCCTTTCTCCGCGTCATCAATAGCACCTGTTGAAGCCAGGCTCAAAGAGTCCGATGTTTTATCAGACTTTCTATCAGACGTCACGTAAATGAATAGATTCACGTGCTCACTCTCTTGGAGCTGATTTATTTCTTGCTCGAACCATTGCAGGGACTCTATCCGCGTGTCAGATCATAAAGCCTGTAAATGTAATGCTGTCGAGTGATACTACTCACCCGATCGTTTAACTGCCCAAATAAAGTCAATAGTTTTGTGAACATCGGAAGCAGTAGCCTCTTTGATCATGTCCAGCGCAATTGAAAAGGTGAAGGTAGATCCGCTGCCACCAGCGACCAAAATTACTCGGTCAAAGTCCGTGAAATCAGGAACTTGACCGTAGCCGCCATCTATGGAGCATCGAAGAATTTTCCCGGGTTGATTTTGTGCTGCCTCATATAGAGAGCCAGTGTAGCCATCATACTTCCGAATCAAGAATTCGGCAGGGTCTGTGCTGATGAGAGTAAAAGGATGGGTTTCGAAGAAGCGTATTGATGGCATCCATAGAAATACATGAGACCCGGGTTTGCATGAAATGGGACGAAGGAGCTTCACTTTAACTGCTCCATCAGCCATCGGGTAAATCGTTGCATTATTTCTGGGTAGATTCCAACATAGCTTTGCAAATCGAATGAGTCTATCAGCAAACCATATACATGCGGTGAATATTATAATACTCAGGGTTGAACTGCTGAATTCTGGTCGATGCATTCCGACCAGGATGACAATCAGGAGAAACATGACAATGTGAATGATATAGAACACTAGAAAAATTAACGACGGACTTTCAAAGATCCGTATTTGTTAGATACTCACATTCATAGTAATTTCGGGCCAACCAAGCTATGGTTGAAAAGCCGAGGATGACCATGGCCAGCCCAGCCATCGCACCTGCAAGATTTTTCGTTTGGCGCATATTTTCGAGATCACCAGAGATTCCATAGGAACTCAAATATACAGAGGCGTGAAGGAAGGTTGTGAAGATGCAGGTGTAGCCCGCGGTTTTGTGCAACGGCCGTAGCTTCTCATAGGAATGGCCGGATAAAGGTGCCAAGGGGGTGTTCTTAAGGGCAAGAAAAACAAGTAAAACGAAGTTTGTGACGGATATCCTAAATGAGAGAATACTATTTAGCAAATGTCTGGAATCAATAGTTAAATTTACCAGTGGAGCAACACATACCATCCAAGCCGTTTAGCAACCTGGAGTAAATTTAGTGAGGCTCCTTGGAACGTCAATTCTAGACTGACTTACATATTTAAGACTTGTCAGATCAACATCGGTCAGAGCAAGAACCAGATTGACAGCCCAGTATATGGAATATAAAGACCATCTTTCTAGAGATATGCCTAACACTTCTTTCTTCAAATAGCGTGCTCCCGCACTGTCCAATTAGCATCTCAGCTCCAAGCATCAAGGCCATATACTTACCGACGATATTGCACGACCCTTCGCAGGATTGGACCAGGCTTTCGAGGGCCATAATTCAGATAAATTACATTTCCCCAATGATGTATCGTTAGAAGGACTATGATCACCCCAACAGAAATTGCGAAATACTTGTCACTCCAAACATTGTTAGTGTGAAGAACTTCTTTGATACTCATTTCCAGTGATCAATTTGAGAAATTGGCGATAGTAGATCAGACAGAATGAAATAGTGCATCAAATCGTAAAAGCCCCGGATCTAAGCATTCTATTATCCCACAAAGACTCAATATTCACCGACTGTCCCGCTGCCTCGGGAGCGGACATCGTTATCAATCAATTCGTGTATCAATCTCTTGGCGTTCCATGGTTTCAGATCTTGGCCAACCACGGAGCTTCAAATAAGATTGAAAGTCAAAAAATTGGCACTGGCAGTCGGATGAGCCAGAATGGCAATCGAGCTGCAGGGACTCCGGAAATTTTACAGTTTTCGTGGGGTGGGGGAGAGCAAAGATGGATGCCAGACCCGATCAGATAACAGTCTAAGTTGGCTAGTGCCAACTTTGTACCGCTTGGCGCGGAAGCAACAAAGCTTGGTGGATACGGTTGAACGGTGCATTTGCCTGTTTGATGGGCTTGCGAATTTCCCTTCTCGTCCATGGGAGCGTCTCTACCCATCACTGCCTGGCTTTTGCTAAGATTAGACCCACAAACGCATCCCAAACCACCGTAAGATCGCCAGAGGTGGAAAGTGCGACTCGAGGATATGCAGTGGGGTTCAAGAAAAATCTTTTCGCTGCGCCTCAATTCTCTTTGCGGCACACAGTAGTAATTTTTGTATATATTATAATGCTTACCAACCACTGGATTTTGGATCCCACCTTCCAAAAAGAGCGGGACCTTCGTAGATTTCACGGGAAAAAAGAGTTCGAACCAGATTGGAGAAGTTAATCTCGCGATTCAGTGCTCGAATCCCGGGCCATGGTGGGCTATGCAAGCCATCATAACGTCGGATGGTATTTGGAATATATGATTTACGGGTCGAGCGGCAGAGTGTTGGCCGAGGTCGCCATAATTATCAGGTAAACCAGCCTCTTTGTCCTTGGAGGAAACCGGAGCGGATGACCAGATCTACACTGGATAAAAGCAAATAATAGTACTATTTCGGGTACCTTCTGGGGTTTTGTCATCAGGAGGCCATCCAGATGTCAATATCTCCGCTGCAGTTTATCATTAAGATGCAAGCAATGCCACCACTGTATTCCAAATAATATGATGGATCTCGATTTTTGCGAAGATGGTCCTGATTCTTTCTGGGATTAATCGTAATTTCCACAATTTCAAACGAGATTCTGTATCTACAGGTGCATCTGTGCACCGTTATGCAAGTTTTTGACTATGCATGCAGAAGACTCGATTGTCTCTCATGCGGGTAATTGAACCCTGCGCAGACCATTTTTTACTTGATCTTTTGGAGTTCACTCGCTATCTTAGGGGATGTAAAATTGTTGTAAAACCTAGCGGTCAAAATAAATGGGAACAAGACTCAACCTCTTCAATAGCCGCTCCGGCCGGGGATCAGACCATAGCAGGGTCCTTGTTTGCCAAACATTGCATTAAGGTCATTCACAATAACATTAGGGACTTCCCATGCTGCAAAGTGGCCACCACTATCGTGTCGACTTTGTCGGACCACCGGACCCAATGTTGCAACCCAAGTGGAGGGGGCTGCGGCAATCTCACATGGCAGGTGGGCAAGACCAAGCTTCACGCCAGGAATGTAGGACATGAGCTTGGAGTATGGAATCCCTGACACAGATTCGGAGTGAAAACCTTCGTAATAGATACGAACACTGGCTTCTGGTCCTGCCTTGGAGAACCAATAAATTGATATCCATGTCAATATCTCGTCGTCAGTCCATGGATACGAGTCTGTCCAGTCATGGAGCTTTTCGTATATCCAAGCCAGAAGGGCGACCGGGCTATCAGCCAACGAGACGCCGATTGTTTGTGGCTTAGTTCGCTGTATTGTATTGTAGCCATATCCTTCCCGATCAAACCATTCAGCCCTTTCACGGCCTGCCTTCTCTGCGTCGGAGTATGGCTTGAGGGCATGCTGAAGGGCAAGAAATGGACTTGTACTCCACTTGGGTGGCTTCGCCTCGATCATATTGACGTGGGAGGCCTTGCAGTGGTCAGGGTACCGGTAACCGACCGCTCGTGTTATCCAATAGCCCCAGTCTCCACCCTGGGTAACTAAAGAGGCCTTAATATCAGTATGTATGTCCTTTACATTCTAAGTTTGCGGCTACAACTCACCATATTCTTCATAGCCCAACTTTATCATAAGTTTATGCAGAACTTCGGCATATTGTGCAAGCCCGAACCCACGTCGATTGACTCCAGAAGAGAACCCAAAGTTCGGCAGGGAGGGTGCGACAACGTGAAATGCAGGCTGGCCATCACCACCTTTCAGCAGAGGTAAGAGTTTTGTCACTTCGATGAACGACCCAGGCCCTAAGATAGAGTTTAGTACAAGCTGCCTGTATTTTATTGGGAGCATCATTATTGAAATGTTGGACTTGCTTACATCCATGGCTGAAAAGCAATGGAATGGCACTTTCTGCGTCACTTTTCTGATGAATGACTTAGGAAAATGTTAGCCAAGTATCATGAGATATTCAAGTATAAACATACAATGAATATCCAAGATACCAAATCTCTCAACTTCTATGTCAGTATGATACTGAGGCAGTTCATTCAACTTCGCTTCTGCTTTTGTCCAGTCAAATCCATCCTTCCAATACTTTGCGAGTCTTTGAACATCTTTTGCGGGAACACCAAAATCCCACGGATCTTGGTTAGAGGATTCTAGTTGAGAAGGAAATTTAGCCAGGGCAAGACGTTGCTGGAGCTGGCTGAGTTCCTCATCGGAAACCGAGATGGTGAATGGTTTTGGACTGCCGGTATCTGGACGGTCAGACATCGTGGTACTAATGGATGATGATACTGTGGGAGAGGAATAGCAAGGAAAGAGGACCTGTTCCCTTACACTTATATTTCTTGACTATGGTTGATCAAAGTTCATGGTTCTCCCCATTTTCCAAGGTATTTGTAAGCCTCGTCGTCTTGGCTGAGAATTACCCCTCCTCACTGGCAGCCCTTGCAGATCAGCATGCACTCCGCGTCCTGTGGCTTTTGGTAGTGAAGTTCTCTCGTATGGCCCAATTGAATGACTGTTATGGGATATCAATGCTCTACTTGGTCCTTTCCATGATGCAATTGAAGTGGGGCAAGTAGGCTAGGCCTTCTCGAGCCTTGTATCAGTATGTAGTTCGGAACAGATTCCAATGAACATAAAGACATTTAACTTCATCCAGCCGCCCGAAATTTCCACTTCAATAAGCTCACAATGGCCCGAGGTATGAGTTTTGCACGATTTATCTATTGATATCGCTTGTTTGGTGGCCAGGAGAGTGTTGGACTGGTTATCATTGACCCATCATGTCCCTCGACCCGATTAGTCATCACGGAGAGGTTTCCCGATTTCTCGACGGCGACGAGTCGCGCTCTCCGAGATCCATGAGAATCTCTACAATCCAAGGTTGCAATCATGTTGTTTGTTAGAACAGCTATCACCGCTACTCGAGATGTATCCGGGCTTCGTGCCTTCTCGACGGCACGCGTCTTTCGTGCTGAGCTGGCCTACCAAGTCTACGGTCCAGAGAAAGAGCAGGCAACTCGGGATCCCATTCTGTTCCTGCATGGACTCTTCGGCTCTAAGCAAAATAATCGGAGTATCAGCAAGTACGCGATCGCAATGTTAGCGCTTTCTCGTTTTGAGTCTAACATTTTTTCAGAGCCCTAGCCCGCGATTTGAAGCGTCAAATTTTCTGTCTGGTACGCTCAAGACTCGCATTCCCTATTGACCCGGAGAGCCTAGTTCATTGAAGGAGTCTTATAACTGATTCGCCGATCAGGATCTGCGGAACCATGGACAGTCTTTCCATGCCCCGGAACACAATTATAGTGCGATGGCCGACGATGTTCAGGAATTCATTCAGCAACAAAAGCTGGATAAGTGTGTTCTCATCGGACACTCCATGTAAGTTGTGAACCCAGCCTAGATTCACTATCCAGTCAAGAATTTCATCTTTTAATGTACGCTAATATTGAAAAAGGGGCGCCAAAGTGGCAATGACAATGGCCCTCCGTACTCCGGAGCGCGTCTCGGGCTTGATCCCCGTGGACAACGCCCCAGTCAACGCAACACTGAAGAGCGACTTCCCTAAATATGTACGCGGAATGCAGCATGTAGAGAATGAAAAGGTGAAAAAGCAGTCGGAAGCCAACAAGATTCTTGAGGCCTACGAAGAGGTATATCAACCATATGATCAACGCGTATGCAACATGATCCAGGCGCTAATAACGCTGCTTTTTAGTCTCTTGGAATCCGTCAATTCCTTCTCACCAACCTGATCCGCTCTGAAGATGATGGGACATACAAGTTCCGTGTTCCCTTGGCAGTCTTGGGCAAATCTCTTGACAACATGGCGGACTTCCCATATGGCCAGTCGGACTCCATTCAATACAATGGCCCAGCATTGTTCGTTCGCGGAACGAAGTCTCAATACGTATCAGATGACACGCTGCCGGCTATCAAGAAATTCTTTCCGAGCGCACAGGTCGCCGACGTTGAGGCTGGACACTGGCTTATTTCTGAGAATCCCGAGGGATTCAGACAGGGTAAGTTGTTGATCTTTGAGTTGCCAGACAAATGTAGTGCTAACTAGAAGGTTGTTTTTAACAGCGGTGGTGAAATTTCTGGGATCACCCTAATTGAGAGCTAATCGTCCATTACATACACTGGCATTCGAATATATTACTAGAAGACCAATAGAAGGATAGAAAGATAATTGCATGACGTTCAAAAGTCCACTCGGGACGCATAGGTATCACTAAATCAAACGCGGCAAAACCCTCCAGTACAAGAAATGTGGTATCAAAACCCTTGAGCTCCCAAATTATTTTGCCTGGTCTTCTTCTTCTTCTTCCTCTTCAGCGACCTTTGACCTATCCTTATATTGGGATTAGAAGATGGCGCAGGTGACTCGCTAGTGGTGGCGGCTGCTGATGGACTGTCATCATCAGAGCATTCTTCTCTCAGACGTTTGTTACTTGCAACCGCTGCAGACATCGGATGAGCCTGGGGGTTTATTGAAGAGATAACAGTCTTGAGTGGGGAGCTTGGAAGACCACCGCCATTTTGCTGTACTCCTGAAGCCTGATTATGTTGGATGCGCGCTGAACACTGGCGAAGGGGATCTGTGGAGACAGGCTGTGAATGGCGCAATGGGGGCTGTGTGGTTGATTCAGACCCTCTGGAACCAGCGGAAGATTTGTTGGTAAGAGCCGACTCCAATTCCTGCGATTGATTTTGGTTTCGCCTGCTCGGCTCCTGGCCATCTGCTAGAGCCGTCGACTGGGATGAAAGCAGTGAATTCACATCAGCCAGTAGATCTACCATTTCACTCTTTGTTTTGTCAAGCATTGCCCTCATCTGGCCGCATATTTCCTGGGCTTGCGTGGCACTAGTCTTCTCTGCCGGAGAAGATTGTGCAGGCGTTTCTGTCTGTGACTGTATTCGTAGCTCATCCACAAACTTCCGCGTAGCTTCAAGTTGGGTTTTCAGGTCTTGGAGCTGCGCTTCCAGTTCATTTGACTTTGTAGTTGAAGCTTCGTTGTTTTCCTTGGATGCAGATGCAGTGTTGAGACACTCAGTCTGGCAAGTAGAGAATGCATGGCGGAGAACGTTATACTGGGCTTGGAGCTCCTGGATCTTGTCGAGATGCCAATTGGTGCCTGTTTTGATTCCTGGTATATCCCGGTTGACAGAATTTCTGAGTGCAACGACTTCTTCATTCAATTGACGGGCAGATGGATACATCTCTTGTATGACATGAGCTATTTGTGTGACCATGGACTCTGTATTGATATTGTTGTATCGAAGTTCCAAAGATCGTAGAGCTGTAGCAAGTCCCTCGTAACTCTTACTGCATTTTTTAACCTCTTCAGAGGCCTCATATAGAGCTGGGACTCGACGTAGAAGATCATCCCAACCCTCTTTCATCTTTATGAGTCTTTTATCATGATCTGATACCCTTTCTCTGAGGCCAGCAGACGATTCAGAAGACGGAGCTCGCTCTTGGTCGGAATTATTTAGAGCATCGATCCTTTGAGAAGTATGATCGAATTTTTTGGCGACATCGGAAATAGCGTAAGATAATGCTTGCCCTTGTGACCGGGAAAGATTTTGCTCTTGCACTGCAAGTTTATATTCCAGTTGCTCTCTCTGTGTGCTTAATGCAATCCCAATATTCTTTTGATCGGCAGACAGTATACAGACACTGTTTTCATGTCTTTGAACTGTCTGGTTAATAGCTTGCAGGGAATTTTTTAAGTCTGAGAGGGCTTCGGTGGTCTTTCGCACCTGGCCTGTGAGCTGATCTATTTCCTGTCTTGACGAAGCTCGTTCCTGAGTTTGCTGTGTTATTGCTTCCATGAACTGCTTTGTTTCATCCTCTGCAGTGGATCTCCATTCCTCGATAGCATTGATGCTTTTCCGGAAGGTTGTGTGCGCTTTTGATTGCGATTCAACAGTGTTGCAGACTTTAAAGATGTCGATGGGCTTGTCAGGGAGGTCATCCTCTTTCTTAATGAGTATTGTTCGTTTGATCTTCCTCACGTCATCTTCCAGTCTAGCCATGTTATTAGCAACGCCAGAGGTAGTCTCAACGGGACCCGTTGCTGGAGGGGTCTGCAAATTTGTGGTCTGTCGAAGCAATTTGCCGATATCCCCATGGAGTTCGGTTGAGCGTGTCTGGTGCTGGGTGATAATATGGTTGATTTTGGCCAGCCGATTTTTACAGGCCGCGGCGTCGGCCTCCAAGCTTTCAATCGTGGCTGGGAAAGACTTTGTTTGTCTTGCCTTTACAAGTTCACGTTGATAGGAAGACTCCTCTCTTTCAAGTTTTGTTCTTTCTTGTATCTGGATCATTCTTGAAGCTCGGGCATCCACGAACTCTAGCAACAACCCGCTCAAGTCAAATCCATCTATCTTCTGTGCCGGATCAGATTGTATGCGCGGCGCCAAAGCAGAGGCTTCTCTTGATAGAGGATGTCGTGCTTGTTCATGAGCAGGCAGGGAAGTGGTGGTCGGAGACGAGGGCTGCGAATTTTGTGAGTGGCGAGGGAAAGGAGATGTCGCAAGTGGTGGACGAGGTCGCTTTAGACGAGGGTCACTTGAGATGGACATGGAAGCTCTGGAATTGGCCTGGCTGGGCACGTTGTGTGGACTGTTCACCTCCATGCTGTAGATTGCAACTAGTCAGGGAAGAAATCACACATGTGGTCGATAGAACATCTCGATATGGTAGACAATTCTGTAGGTAAATGAAACGCAGAATTACTACCAGCTACACGTGTAAAAATGTGCAGCAAGCATTGATTCCTTGCTCAGCGCTAGCATAGACGTGATCTATCACTCGGAGCGCGTCGCGCTAGTGCAACCAAACTAAAGAGAGTTGGTCAGTGGAAGAGGATGGCAGGAGAGAAAAGGGTGCCATACCTTTGGGGTAAAGGGCAGTCTCACAGATCGCATGAAGGGGAGGACGGAGAGAAAGAGAAAGAGAAAGAATGTGATCTTTCATGTTCGAGCCAAAGACTGCGTTTGCTGTTTGCGCCTTCCACCTTGAGGGTTAATTGGTAGGAGTCACGTGACACTGGATCTTGATTGGACGGGAGAAGGCGCGAGGAATCTCTCACCTCACTTCCGCCTTTCATTCTCAACACCTGCTTCCTGTTCCCCCAGACTAAGACCTTCTGGAATTTGGTCACAATGGCTGTCGTAAGTTATGAAGCTCCCAATTGTTGACCTGCCCCTACTAACCCCCAGAAATAGCCTATCTCCACCGTCGCGGAGAGCAAGGAGCTCCGGGGCTTGAACCTCATCGCTGCCCATTCGCATATCAGAGGCCTCGGTGTCGATTTAGACACGCTACAGCCCCGTGGCGCATCCCAGGGTCTGGTCGGCCAAGAAAAGGCGCGCAAGGCCGCCGCCGTGATTCTGCAAATGGTGAAGGAAGGCAAAATCGCCGGTCGCGCCGTGTTAATTGCTGGGCCTCCTAGCACCGGAAAGACTGCCATTGCTATGGGTATGGCCCAATCGCTTGGATCCGACGTTCCCTTCACGATGCTCGCTTCATCGGAAATCTTTTCCATGGAGATGTCCAAGACTGAGGCTCTGACCCAGGCCTTCCGAAAATCTATCGGTGTGCGAATCAAGGAGGAGAGCGAGATCATTGAGGGCGAGGTGGTGGAAATTCAGATTGATCGAAGCGTTACTGGAGTATGTAGCCTCTTAGGTCCTTTCCCGCGACAGCAAAAGCAACACGCTGACCACCGTTATCTCATAGGGCAACAAGCAAGGCAAGCTCACGATCAAGACCACCGACATGGAAACGATTTACGACATGGGAACAAAGATGATCGATTCAATGACCAAGGAACGTGTGATGGCAGGCGACGTGATCTCCATTGATAAGTCTTCCGGCAAAATCACCAAGCTCGGTCGCTCGTACGCTCGCTCTCGGGACTACGACGCCATGGGCGCCGATACCAAATTTGTGCAATGCCCCGAGGGCGAGTTGCAGGTTCGCAAGGAAATTGTTCACACTGTCAGCCTGCACGAGATTGATGTCATCAACTCGCGGTCACAGGGATTTTTGGCACTTTTCTCGGGCGACACTGGGGAGATCCGAAGCGAGGTTCGCGATCAGATCAACACCAAGGTAGCAGAGTGGAAGGAAGAAGGCAAAGCCGAAATTATCCCCGGTGTTCTTTTTATCGACGAGGTTCACATGCTTGACATTGAGTGCTTTTCTTACATCAACCGTGCCCTCGAAGCCGAGCTGGCACCCATTGTCATCATGGCCAGTAACCGCGGTCAGGCTAAGATTCGCGGCACCACCTATACATCACCGCATGGTCTTCCTTTGGACTTCCTTGACCGGGTTGTCATCGTCAGCACCCAACCGTACAACGCGGATGAAATCCGGCAAATCCTTGCCATTCGGGCACAAGAAGAGGAAATCGATGTCTCGCCGGATGCCCTTGCCCTCTTGACGAAGATTGGCGAGGAGTCTAACCTTCGATACGCAAGCAATATCATCACTACCTCTCATCTCTTGAGCCAGAAACGTAAAGCCAAGGAGGTCAGCATCGACGACGTACAACGCAGCTTCCGTCTGTTCTACGATCCGGCTCGCAGTGTCAAGTTTGTCAACCAATATGAACAGCGCTTCATCGGAGATCAAGGCACCGTCAATTTCACGGCGACTACCAATGGCGATGCCATGGAACTTTCATAATAACAGTTCGCTTTTCTTTTTTTTTCATAGGCGCGTTCAAGGCTCATAGGGAGACGGTTTAGCGGGAAGAAAAACTCTACTATTTGACTCTTTTCTTTCGATTGCCACATCAAATGATGTATGATAGGATTGGCGCTTTTTCAAGAGATTTTTATGCTTTTTGAATTGATTTGAGACCTTATTGCATTTTCTGGTATTACATTACACAAAATCGACGGTACCACTCCACGATCCTGTATCTCCCACCCTGCGAAACTCCACGCCTTCGCCAAAATATCCGGCGCTTTGCCATGCCTGCATCATAGAGCTTTCATAAGGCCCATGGGCATCACCGCCATCGCGGGCGTCAGACCAACGATACTCCCACATCGCAGGCCCTTGCTCAAGCTCTGCGGACGGGGGCGGATCAACCCAGGCTTCGCCCGTCTCACTCTTATACTGTCGAGTGAGAAGCTCGCGCTCTGTGTCGTAAATTTCAGGTTGATCCCGACCCATCAGGATATCAGCTGCCCCAGTAACAGCCTCGATCGCTTCCCTTCTTCTAGCTTCGTCCGAGTTCTCATCGGTCATCTCGGCATCTTCGGGTTCTTTCCCCTTCTTGTTATTTTTCTTCTTGTTCTGCCATTTTGGCTTTCGTTGAAGACCCTTGCCGAGCCGGGCCAGCGCTTCTAGTATTGTTTCGCCACGTTCCAGGTTTGTGATGATTGTTTTCAAAACATCAGCAGTCAACACCTCCCCATCCATCCGGTTCTTTTGCTTCCTTTCTTCGTCGCGCTTTTCAGCGGCTTCTTTTGCCTTGCGGATATCCTTCTTGGACACCCCATCCAGCCAGGAATCGTAAGCAGCGTCCGGGTCCACGGCTCTTCGTACGTAATTGCCTTGTTCATCGAACCGACCCTCTTCTTGCTCCGTCGCCATATTGAATGCATCGAGCAAAGGCGCATGCTTCTTCTTTGCCCCAGCGCCAAGCTCTTCGTCCTGTTCTTCGTCCGCCTTGGCCCTTTCCTCCTCGTCGACTTCACTATCACTTTCCGAGTCGTCTTTATTCATCGCATCGGCGGCACCTTTGCTTAAGTCGGCTGACAATTTCTTCCCGCCGGTCGAGGAAGCAACCTGGCCCTCGATCTCGTCATTCTGTAGGAATCGAACATTCTTCTTGTTTTTGCGCGCTTTTTCGTCGGCGCCGGCATCGCCCTCGCCCTCGCCAAAGTCGTCTTCTAGCTCAGCGAACATGTCGTCGTTGTCCTCGGCGTCTGCCTTCTCCTGTTCATGCTTTGATTTTTCCTCTCTGCGCGCGGAGAATCCCTCATTGTCACTGTCTGAGTCGTAACCGTCGATGTTGATCGCTTTTCTTCGTAATTTTTGGCCTCTCCGACCGATCTCATCAGCATCTAGAACGGCGTCTTCTTCGGGCGCTTCGGGCGCAAGAGCAGAGGGATTGCGGAGGTCAAATCGTGGCTTTTTATCTGAGGCTTCAAGCTCGTCCTGATCGAGATGGGAGCGTGTGAAATCTTCACCTGCCCGCTTGGGGCGAGACTGTGAGCTCTGCATGATACTTCAAACGGAAGATAGTGACAGGCAGAGAGCTGTTGCGTAGCTGTGCAAACGTCTTGTTGCGGGCATGTGCAAGTGCAAGTGTATGTATGTAAAGTCGGAGCGGAGCGGCAAATTGTGGGCGGAGCAACCTTGCCTTGCGTCACTCCGCCCGCTCTCTGCACTTTGATGCACTTTGGGTATTCAGCGTCCTGGTCTTCTTCACTTGGCACTGATTTCGATGCTTCAAACATCTCTCTGTGCTTAACATTCGTGATTCCTCTCAGTATCACGTCAAATCATGGTGAGCCTCTTCCTTCTCCCCAGCTGGCCCCCACATCGAGGGAGCTCCCAAGATTCCGATCTAATAGCTCTCAGTTCCGACCCGACTACGGTTTCGATGACCCTATGGAAGGTGTTCTAGGTGCCGGCATGATGCGCGGCGCGGCTCGCCGTTTCGATGAATATTACCGCTGCTATCCAGTTGCGATGCTTCCCGGTCCCGAGCGAGAGAATGTCAACCATGGAGGGAAAGTCATCATGCCTCCAAGCGCATTGGACAAGCTCACTCGCCTCCACATAACCTATCCTATGCTTTTCGAGCTGCATAATGGTGCAAAGGATAGGATGACTCATGCTGGTGTTCTGGAGTTCATCGCTGAGGAGGGCAAGATCTATTTACCATTTTGGGTGAGTGACAAAAAACACTCTGAATTCAAAAGGCGCCATCAACATCAAGCTCGGTTCTAGCTTTCTAACTATCATCTCTAGCTCATGCAAACACTCCTCTTAGAACCTGGTGACCTTCTTCAGATCAAGTCTACAGATCTCCCCCCGGGTCAATTCATCAAGCTTCAAGCCCAGTCGACCTCCTTCCTCGATATTAGTGATCCCAAGGCTGTGCTTGAAAACGCGTTCCGCAACTTTTCTTGCCTGACAAAGGGTGACGTTTTCACATTTGCCTATAATGATCAGATTTACGAGATGGCCGTCCTTGAGACTAAACCTGCGGGTTCCAAAAGTGCGGTGTCCGTGCTAGAGACTGATCTAGAAGTCGACTTCGCTCCTCCTGTAGGATATGAAGAGCCACAGCGCACCAGCGGCACCAGCACCCCGGGAAGTGTCGTAAGCGGCGGCAAGCTACCTACCGGTGGGCTTCTTCACCCCCATGGTACGATGGCACAGTCCATCAACTATTCTGCCATCGCACCGGAATCAACTGATGCCGCTGCTGGAGCGAAGGCCGTCTCGTCGAATTTTATTTCGGGGGGGCAACGACTTAATGCCAAGAAGGGAAGCAAAGCCCCTACTCCCAAAGCCAGCACTCCGGTTCCGGGGGCTACAAACCCCCAGCACCCTCCACCAGTTCGGAAAACCAATGGTCCCCAGCCTCTCCGGCTCCCTCCTAACCAGCTGTTCTTTGGCTACACAATCAAACCGCCTAAGCCACGCGACGAGAACGGATTGGTAATTCCAGAGGATCAGCCCAAGTTCCAGGGCATCGGCCAGACCTTGCGGGGGAAGAAGAAGGATCTTGGGGACTCAGCAACACCCACCTCGGGCAGCGAGGCTGAAAGCCAAAAGGGCAAGAGTAGTGGCGGCGGCCGAACTCTGGGCAAGAAGCGCTGAGATGGCTCCCAGTCGTGATATTTCATGAAACCTTGCATGAAGATACGTTTTAAAACCTCTAGATTCGGTGCCTCTGGATGATGTGCAAAGGGGGACACTATTGGTATGCGGGCATAGCGAGGAATAGGCGTTTTGGTAATTTTATTGCGATGGCAGAATCCAATTCTCGGTTTCTAGTATCCTCTTCCGGCACCCTCGTACAACTAGTAGTTTCTGGTCTAGTCCAATGTCTCTGATTTTTGATTGATACACAATATGTGAGTTGTCTCAATAACTTGTATCTTCTTTGATACATCCCAAGAGTTCATTAGAGTCATAAAATACTAGATGAAGTGTATCTATAAATCGAATTGACCGTAAAACATTTACTACTATGAGTACTAGTATGCTAATTTCGACTTGCAGTCGGGCCGGCACTTGGCCGGGGATCTCCGCGACTTGTTTTGTTTGCTACTTCTCAGCACCACCATCCTGCCAATCAAACGTCCATCATGGCTGCACATCCAAATCCCTTGGCTCCTTTCGTCAAATTGGGGCCTTCTGTCTATATGCAGGACCCAACAGATCTGGAGGACAAAGTCACTCAGCCGTTGATCTTCATCGCTTTCTGGATGAACGCACCACCTCGCGCCCTCGCCAAGTACGCCGTCGAGTACAGGCGAATGGTGCCTACCGCTCGCATCGTTTTTGTGCGTAGCTCCTCGAATGATTTCTTTTTTCAAGCCACCGAAACTGCACAGCGAGTGCAGATAACTCCTGCCGTGGAAGCAATCCGCTCTTTCGTGGCCCCTGAGAACCCCGTTTTCATGCATCTCTTCTCGAATGGTGGCTTGGCAAAAACTGCCAACCTGCTCAAGGCATACAAAGCTGCGACAGGGCAACCCCTCCCTATCTCAGCGATGGTAGTTGATAGTGCACCTGGAACCGCCAAACTCGGCTCCGCGGTTCGAGCCTTCTCTTTTGCACTTCCTCAGATGTGGATTCTGCGATTATTCGGCAAAGGTTTCCTGTGGATCTTCCTTGTAACAATGAAATTGATCCAGACCATCACGAGATCCCCAGATGTCATCAGCTGCGCACGAAAGGCGATTAATGATCCTTCGCTCGTGCAGGCTGTCAACGACAAAGGTGTCCCCGTTCGCTGCTATATATACTCCGAGACCGATGATTTGGTTGATCACCGCGATGTTGAAATGCATGCATCTGAATCGGAAGCTGCCGGCTGGCTCGTGCAATGTGAACGATTCCAAGGTTCACCTCATGTTGGACATATGCGAGCAGCGCCGGGTCGATATTGGAGCATTGTCAAGGAACACTTGGAGCTCTCTTCGGCCACAATATGATTACCTTACCCACGACTCGGATGGTGTCTTATGCTATTTAAAAACACTTCTATTCTTGATATATTGAATAATCTGGCATTACTTTCTTCAGCAACATCATTATGGTGTGTTTGACTTTTAGAATCCCGTGGCACCTTATTACATTTAGTCACCATGACAATAATTTCTCCGGGCCTCCACCCACATATCTATATGAAGCTCAGAAATCATGAGCCGGAGTGAAGTTCCGAGTCCTTCCCTGGTGGAGCTTTCGATGGTACGAATTGTCCCAGCTATCCCACGGATAAAGACGACAGCAGTGCATCACTGAGTAAAAACAGCTGTCTTCTCCATGGAAATATAGCGCAAGTTCCCTCTCTAATCAGAAATCAGGAAAAGTTTTCAATTCCATCCTGCTGCCTCGAACGTTGACCCCAATCCAGAATTCTTTTGGCTGGGTAGACCCGTCAACATCTCGGTTTTTTATTCTATTTCAAAGTCAACAGAAATCTACAGAGTACTTGTGCCGGTGTGGCTGTCGCCATGTTCCAGCATCGAGCAAATGAGGAAAGTTTCCTCAGCATCAGCAACAACCAAGACTATCGCTTTCACCTTCCTGGATATGGCCGTCCGTTGGATTATTCTCCGACCGAACAGAACATCTATGGCGTGGAGAGCCGGAGCATGTTTCCGTCAGCTGCAGATGACCGAGACATCGAGAACGGATATACCGAGTAGGTTGGACTTCTATTTTGGTCATAAAGCAAATACTGAACCCTAATTAGATTGCCTGTCCAGACTCTTCGCGAGATAGCCATGGTGGGTATCATGGAGCAGATAACGGACATCCCAGAATGGTGGAAGAAGGTATGTGCTAATTTGTCTGTGACTAAAGTTTGAGAGCCAATTTAATTTTCTGGCAGGTCTCAGATTCTACTGTCACGGGGGAATGGAAAAGGATGGCCCTGAATAGCGGTAAAGATATCACAGAAAATATGGCCAACTGGATTGTGGACGAATTGGCATTCAAGGCAATGATCTACGAGAGATTCAATTGTGTTGGGCTGTACAACGGTGATGCCACCAAGTCTGACACCAATGTGCCCGAATCTCTCATTCAAGAGATACAATCTACAACTCGGGTCCTAGAGATGGAACATGAAGAGCTGCAATTCTATCACCCGCTAAGTTTCAACAAGCAGCGAGACCTTCTCGCAATGGCTCTTTATCCACTCATATATGGCAAAAGCCGTATTCTCCCGGACAGACTCATCGGCCTGGACGAGGCATTGCGATTTGCCGGCCAGGGCGAAGTGATACCTGTTCCTAGTGATAGTGGAGTCACAAGAGAAGATATAGCTTGGCGAGTACGAGCTCGAGCAGACATTTCAGTACGGCCATATAGCCGGATGTTTCAAGTTCTCCCAACAGACTTGCAGCTTGGGGATGATGGCAAATGGCGCATTTCCACTTACATCAACAATTTGCACCCAGTCAAGCATCGCAATATATACGGGGTTATCGAGAAGGTTTTCAACTGCCTCGTTCCGCAATTCAACATGACCATCACGCCGCTCAAAGACATGCTTCATTCTCGGGCCCGAATCGAATACCACAAGGCCGAGTACTACCCTGTATCGAAAGAGACTGCGAGTCAAGCACCCCAGATAAAGCCCCGAGAAGCGCAGAGTGAATTTGAGAAACGGTATGAACAATGGAGAATGGAAAACTATATTGCCGTTCAGCCTGATGCAGGGAAGTTCATTCCTTGGGCTGTACCACGGTGTCTGATGTCGAAGCTTCCGGAGGATTTACCTAGTCCCGTTCGCATTGAGCAGGGAGTCAATCTGAGCCACGACTACAAGCATAGGGGACTTCAAGTTGTTACGCGGCTTATGGGCGTAGATCTTACTCCCGATGACCCGTACCATCAAACAGAGTGGCATGTCGAGGGACAAATGGTGAGTTTCTCAACACAACCTCAGATGGCAAGATCCATCATGAAACTAAGAGGCATTTTTCATAGAACGAACACGTCTGCGCCGCGGCCTTCGTCACCTATGAGATTGAGAATATGGAGGAAGCCATCATGGAATTTCGCAATATAGCTGAAACGGCCACACTCGAGGAGGTAGAGCACGAACCAAATGACTTTATCTGGCTCAAGCAGGTATTTGGCCTGGAAAATGGCGAGCCAGCTATTCAGCGCTCTGGTTCAATGAGATGCGCTCTTGGGCGTGCCATTATCTTCCCGAGTACGGTGCAGCACCGATTCACCAGATTTGAACTGAAAGACAAGTCAAAGCCAGGGAAATCGCGCGGTTTAGCGTTTTACTTGATTGACCCGAATATCCGGATTATCTCGACGGCCAATATTCCGCCTCAGCGATTAGATTGGACGCTGAAAGTCAATCCCGAAGAGGAAAATCTTGGGCATTCTATGGCAAAATTAGCGCTAGATGATAAAGACAAGAAAGGAGACATGCCGTTGAGCTTGGATGAGGCGCTCAAGATAAGGGTCAGCTGTCTGAATGAACTGATTGAGTTTGCGCGGTATCAACAGGTTGCGTTTGAGTCAAATGTGTTGATGCTTTGAATTCCTGGTCTTCCGGCCTTATAATTTCACTTTTCTTAATTTATTCAAAATGAAATTGTTCAGGTGTTGAATTGGAAAGTACGAAAAAACCATGGATACTGTAGATACCCGATTAATACCTAACATAGACAACCACCGTTCTGTATAGACACAGCGGAGTGTGAATGGCTTTATAGAACCTAGTCATATATTACTTGCAGCCCTACGTGGTTCGAGTAGGGGTATTAAAATCGCCGCGCTATGCCATTTGTTAAGAAGATAGATGTACAGAAATACCCAAATGCACCCTGTTCTTTGTTCCGGAACACCATCATAACCAAGTTGTAACTCACTGTCTAACGGCCTTTCATCTCAGGGAACTCGTCCTCCAGCTTCAATCGAGGAGCGACGTTCATACTCATCAACTCCTGGATAAGAAGCTTGGCAGCATAAGGCATGACCATCTTGACTACAGACCGAGACGACTTGCAACCAGGACACCAGTTCAAATAGCCCATGAAGCCACACTTCTCGCAAATATCAACTTCGTGTCTGTCAGAGGAGATCATGAGACGTTCTAACAGCAGCTGGCTTGTTCCGTAGGCGATCAAACAATCACGTTCCATCTCACCGAGACGGAGACCACCGTCGCGCGAACGACCTTCAGTAGGCTGGCGTGTCAGAGTAGCAGTGGGACCACGGGCACGAGAATGCATCTTGTCTTGGACCATGTGCTTAAGCTTCTGGTAGTATATCGGACCAGTGAACACGTAGAACGGGAGTGGCTCGCCGGTAATACCAGACGTGAGCATGTCTTTACCACCGTAGCTGAAGCCATGATCAATCAAAATCTGGGACATTTCTTCAACCGGGCTACCACCGAAGCAGGTACCGTAACCGTGCTGTCCAGACAAAACACCCGCTTTGCCCGAAACCAGTTCCAACATCTTCCCGACTGTCATTCGAGACGGGAAACCGTGAGGGTTCATGATGATATCAGGATTGATACCTTGGTCAGTGAACGGCATGTCAGCCTGGTCGACAATGATTCCGGTAACACCTTTCTGTCCGTGGCGGGATGAGAACTTATCTCCAACCTCGGGGCGGCGGGTTTGGCGTGTCAAGATCTTGATAAGTCGTGTCTCGCCTTCTGTAGCAGACAACATCACCTTGTCGATGTATGCAGGATCAGGGAGCTTGTAGGCCATTGGAGCAGGGTTCCAAGAGATAGGTTTGCCTGAGTCAGATCCCATGAGGCCCATCGTGTGTGCTTGATCAGGCACCCTCTTGTTGATGTAAACCTCGCCTGATTTGACCTGCTCACCCACTGCAGCCAAACCATCAGCTTCAAGCAGCGCATGCTTGAGAATCGGTGCTTCGTTCTCGTACTCTGGGCCAACCAGATCATCCTTCAATCCACTGGGATAACTCTTTAGGTTCGTGACATATTTGCGGAAGACCTGACAACGTCCGAATCCGCGGTCGACCGAGCCTTTATTTAATACCAGAGCATCCTCAATATCGTAGCCAGAGTAACTCATAACTGCAACTGTAGCGTTCTGTCCGGCAGGAAGTTGGTCGTATTTGGTCAATTCGATTGTCCGCGACTTGACCATTGGCTTCTGTGGGTACACCATGAGATAGAGAATGGAATCAATTCGCTGGAACTGATTCGAAGCAATGGCACCAATAGCTTGTTTACCCATGGCACATTGGTAGGTATTACGCGGCGATTGGTTGTGGTGGGGATAAGGAATGAGGCCGGCCACAGCACCGAGTACAGTGAAGGGTTCGATTTCCAAATGGGTGGTCGCATCGTTGATGTCTTTCTCGTAGATGGAGATGTACGAGTCATTTTCCTCATTCACATCAAGATATTCGACAAGACCCTGAGCAAGAAAATCGTCGAAAGACATGGTACCATCTCTCAACTTCTTCAAATGATGCTGACGACACCGTGATTTGCCATCTTCCACGATGATGAGGGGTCGACAGATACGCCCATCATCTGTGGCGATATGGACTGACCTCTGGTGGTGATTGATGTAGATACTGACGAACTCAGAGATACGACCCATGCGGCGGAGCCTGCGGAAGGAATTGAGGAAGTACTTGGGACGTCTGGTCATGGCAGTTGGTGTACCGTTGATTGAAATTGTGTAGGTCCCAGGTGCGTAAAGCTCTAGTCCACTGACAGTGGAAATATCTTCTGCGCCTAACATGAAGATCAAGTTGCGCACGGGACCTTCTTCGTCGTTGGTCGTAATGTGGGTCATGAGGGCCAAGTTTTTGACCAGACCACAAGCCTCTCCTTCGGGAGTATCCGCCGGGCACAGCATACCAAATTGGGATGGCTGTAGTGCACGCGGACCACTGACCTTTCGGGTCTTCTCGAACTGACTGCTAATACGAGTCATCATGCCGAGTGCAGCAATGTAACTCAGTCTGCTCAGCACGTGAGTCACACCAGCGCGCTCCATGCGGAAACGCTTCAAACTCCAGTTTCCAGTTGAAATAGCACGGTTCATTCCTTGAGTGATATGGTTGCCATGCATACTCATCACACTCCAGGCATCGAATTGCTCAGCGCGATTGCGCTTATTCAAGACCTTGTCGATGTTCATCTTAATATCGAAGCAAAACTTCTTGAACAGATCTTCGAACAACAAAGCCAAAAGCTGACCGGCCAATTCCAGCCGCTTATTTCCGAGATAATCGCGGTCGTCCACCATCGACGGATCGTTCTTGGCCATTAGGACACGACGGGCCATGTGAGCGACGTAGATAGCCTTTGGTCGGAAGTCCATATTCTTGACTTCAATATGAGAGATAATGACGGATGCGATGGCTTCCACGGCCTCTTGAACATGGGTCCTGCGATACGCTCCCTGCTTGCGGTTGATTTTGATACGAGAGCCAATCCACTCCAGAGCCTGCTGCTGCGTGAAAATGCCCAGGTTGATAGCCTCCTCGAAGTTGACAGCGAAATCATCCTGATAGAGACTATCAGAGCCAGCTACAAGCTGCAACATTTCCTTGTCGGTGTGGATTCCCATGGCTTTGAGCAGAACGACGATTGGAATATCTTCGCTGAGCACGTTGTGCTTCACGACGAGTCGATCCTTCTTGAGAACAATGTAACTCTTTGATTTTCTCTCGTTAGAAGAACTGTAGAACATTTGGGTATTAGCATTCAAGAAGACGAGACATGGCTAGTCGATTACGAACCTGGTAACAGAAGCCTGCACGATCTCTTTCTTTGGGTCGGTTTCCACAATGATACGGTTCTTGCTCAGTTGCTCCTGGACAAGAATCACCTTCTCTGTTCCATTCACAATGAAATAACCACCAGGATCCAGTGGGCATTCGTTCAGAACCGTCATCTGCGCGGGAGTCTTGTTTGCCAAAACACACTTGGAGCTGCGAAGCATCACGGGCATTCGACCAATCGAGACACCTTTCCGGTGAACCCTCTTCCGTCCTCTCACATATTCGAAATCGATGAGGATGGGGGCTGCATAGGTAGTATCTCTAAGTCGGCACTCTTGCGGAGTAACATCCGACTCAAATTCAACCCCGGCGTCCTGCATCTCGTCTGCACGGCGGGGAGAGCCAACGTAGATGTCCGTAAACTTGATGTAGAATTGATGGTCGACATCGCTGCGGATTATAGCGCTTGATTCGACGATCTTCTTCAGTTGTACCTCAACAAAGTAGTTGTATGAGTCAATGTGTTGCTTGACCAAACCTTTCACCTTCAAGAAAGCGGGGAGCAGGTTCCATTTATCCTTTGCCGTATCGATTGGGTCCGTAAGCGATTTGTTGTAGTAGAAAGGCTCTAGCAGCGCGTCAAACGGATCTCTTTCCTTGTAATCAGACTTGACCGGCTGCTCGGCCGCTTCGTTGAACTCGGTCGGGCGATGGGATTCCTTGGCGATGGAGGAACGTTTTCTCTTCGAAGAATCAGCCGCAGAAGTAGCCATAGCCTAATTCATCCGGAAAACCAAAGTTAGTATGCCCATTCTGTGCTTGTATGTCTGAATAAAAAGTTTTGTTACCTCCGAAGGGCGCCGGCCCTGGGCGGTCGCAGAAGCCTGCGACTTCTTGCGAGGCGGCATGGTGACTAAACAGCTGGATTTTGGAAGAGACTTGCTCCGCGATCTCAAGCCACACAGGTGTCAGGGTATCAAGAAATGTGGGTGCACATTCGCCAGGGTCATGCAGCGTGGAGGGGAAACGGTCTTCTCACAAAATTTGGCTTATCTCATCGTCAGCTATCCACATCGGGGTTAGCGTTAGTACCTGAGGCCACAATATTTTCGGCAGTGATGAAATGAGAACGCAGCCTGTCATTCTGGGAGTATATGTTGGTTGTCATACTACTTAATGTCGATTTGACGCGTAGTACCTAAGTAGTAGATGATTCATTGGTTCTGTATCGTAGCTGTAGCAGATTGGAGACTAAATTAGTAGATATTTATCACTCGGACCCGGAGTGTGTATACTCTGGTACTACCAGTCGCCTTATCCACAGCCCCGGTTACTAGCAGTACGTGCTACCACTCAGAAGCTTGTAGCTCGTCAAGTGTAGTATGCTTCTACATATATTCGCGACACGGTGATGAACACATCCAGGCTTCACCTGGGCATGTCTATTAGGAATTGCCTCTGAAAAAACGGAACGAGAAGCACCTCCTGCAATCCTTCAAGTTTGCATCCTGCAACAAAGCACCCCCGATATGTCGCAGATATCATCTATGCTAGTGCTCCCGTACGTAGTATCTACTATTAGGATACCCTGGCAGCCGGTCTTTACTGAATGAAACTTGAACTCTCTTAAGTGCAAAGAGCCCACTCCCAAGGAAGATAGCCCCGCGCTACAGATTTGACATCCCATCCCACACGATGCGACCAGCCCTATCTACCTGGGCACTACAAAAACTTGTTTAGGGTTGTGTCCAGTGTAACTTCAGTTAAAAATTGCATCTGAGTGGGTCCCTGAGAGGCATCGCACATGCGTTTCCTTCAGACGTTTTTTGATGTCTGCACGGACGACCAGTTTAGAACCCACAGCCTGCACGGTCTTGCATGATCTACCTGGCCATGGCTGAGTGGAGATGTGAGGCAAACCTACACCACCCGCGATGCCCGTTCCAGCTAGACTGCCTTGGAGTGGAGAGCAGCGATCACGACCATTTATCGCAGAGACAAGGGTGGCAATTGCGTCCTATCCTTGCCCTGTTTAAGAAGGTCTCCCTGTGAACTTGGGTTTCCATTAACTCTCAGGACGGGAAATACATATTAATAAAGAAACAGGGTTGCACGGTGGCCTTTGCTTTTGTACTATGCTGATTTGTCCGATGCACCGTGCATTCGCCATTCGTGTCTCATTCCTGGGAGACTTGCGACTCGAGTTGGGACGAATTAGTCGGTGATGTCTGTGGCGAAAATATGGCTTGACCGCAACTCCTAGTAATTTTCAATTGCCACAGTAGGCGTTAGGAGTGAACCGTACGTAGTAATTGAAACAAAAAAAGCCCCTGAGATTGAGGCCAGATTCAGGAATTACCCGGCACTTTGTACAGTGTTGAATCTCAGAAGATCCAATCGCGATAGAGTGCCAGAAGTACAATACATACGTACAGACCATACGCAGGGAGGCCCCGCACTGAGAGCACTGACTACGACAGTTGACATGTAGGATTCCAAACCCAACAAAGAAGCGAAGCACACGTGGCCGAGGATGGAATGGGCCCGGGTTGCGGCGACATTTTCCATCCTTTGTTCGAGTTATGAGGATACTCTCTTCGCCTAGGGGTGATCGCTTTAAGAAGACAAGGAGTGCATGCGCGATGGATTTTCTAGGCCAAAGCTTAGAATCTAGAGTACGGAGTACACTCTCCGTAATAATTCTACTTGATATCGGAGCGAGCTAAGGAGTACAGAGTATACAGTGTCTTTCGCTGTATTGGAGACGGCCACTGGAAAGAGTTGAATCTGTCAGCCCCCTCTTTCTTTCGGGCCCCAATACCAGCGATCTGGGAAAACGAACAAGGGTGGAACGATATCGGTACCGGAGTGTCTCATTGCGAATTGGTCGAGGCGCAAATTGCGTTGGGCATGAAAGGCGCCTCCTTATTCTTTGGCACTTATTTCGGGCCTGGGTTCAGAGGCGCCCACGCGCGCCCACGGGGAATCCTTCGGTGGTTACTCTCCACTTAAAACTTCGATAGTCTGCCTCTCGTCGGGGAGTTCAAATGAAGAGATGGATGTGTCATTTTTGCAGCACCTGAGATCATCACGTCACATCATCAGAGCGAGGGGTTCCCGCGACAAGCGTCGGATCACACGGACCCTACACCACAGACGACAGATCTAGAATCCGCACTGTCCAGGTTAATTCGACTGGAGAAAATAAGAGGGGAAGCAAGAGAGGCAGAATGATTGGCGATCGCCACTCCGATTGCCAGGAAGTGCCTTCCATCCAGGCGACTGGGGTTCGTGCAGGATCTCCACATCATTGGTATGCTCGTCATTCGGTGGATCAGGGGCTCCAACCAACGCGATCAGCATCGGATGGCTTGTATCACGTTCACCGCTTCTCTCGCCAATTTCCCAGCCGTACTCGTAGTGTCCGTAGTATCGAGAACTGAGGGCTATTGGGGGAAGAGAGGGGTCGAGGGTCTTCCCGCGTGGCTATTGGATCTACTTATGGTATTAAGTACTCCGTACCATGTACTACAATATGTACAGTGCGTCTGGAGTACGAAGTCTCCAGATTTGTATGTCATATTGCTCCGTGGAGGAAAGAGAGAGAAAAAAAAAGGAAAAAAAAAGAATAAACTGAAATAAGTCCCCCCTCTCCTCACCCTCAACAAAAGAAAGAGAGAGAGAGAGCCCTGGAGAAAAGCAGTACTCGTACTCTTTACTGCAGCCCCTTTCTTTGAGTGGTGGATCCCCACCAAATATTCAGTAGTCATTTTGATGGCTCAGCGGCGAAGTGAACCTTGGAAAGCGAGGGGCGCGAACCATTCCACGCGAGTTCTCTCCTTCCAACCTAAAGTTAGGTGTTTGGCAGAGTATGATAAGTTAGTACGATTATAACCGTAAGCGCTCAGATACTCCGTAGGATGTTTCGCTTTGTGTACTCCCTCTGTGGTTCTGGGTCTGTGAGAGGACTCTGCCGATTTCCTCACTAGGGCACGATCCAGGCACGCCGACTCCGTGCACTACTTTTAAAGGACGATCCGCTGTCACACCGGCGACACAGCACCACTCGGCGCGTCTCCACTCGCTCGAAACGATACAGTGGCTTGTCAATTGGCGTGGGCAATTACTCCTGCAGCTGCCACGCCGTGGCCAGCGCATCTCATTCTCTCCGCTCTTCCCTCTTCCCCCTTGCGGGCGCGGCGTGTGAGCAGTGAGCAGTGAGCACGATCATAGAACCCTAGCCCGGCGTAGAATCATATCCATCATTCGACCATGGGAGCTGCCATGACTACCCCGGGCTGCTAGCCCCGAGCTGCACCCTGGTCGTACAACCGGCGCGGATACGCCAATCACCTGCGGGTCTCGATCGATTTCCGAGTAACGATGGCGATCATCGCTGTGGTCGTCAAGTTTCGCACGGGTGTGGTGGTAGTATCGTAAATTGAATATAATCCTAGTATAATGTCGGTGATTCCACTGATGTAGACGGAATGTCATAGGGTATCTATGGCACCCATATCTATGTGGTGGGAAGGATGATAAGATATGTTTGGGCTTGGGTTCGAGTTCTGGCATATCTTCTTCTCCCTCATCCGATTTGGGAGAAGGCTTCAAAGCCATAGCAGGCATACTACTAGTAGTTTAGTCAAGTCAAGTCAAGCACGGAGGAGGGGGAATCAGCTGAAGCCCTAAAAGAAACCCAGCAGGGCGTTCGTACGGCGATTGCCGAATAGGGTTGGCCTGGGTCTCCCCGCTCTTCTCGCTGCTCTGGAACACATCTTCTTCTTCCCAGCCTCTTCTCCCTTTCTTCTTTCCTCTTCCACTTCCACTTCCTCCGTGTACAACATTCTCCTATCTTCTCTCTTCTCTCCCTCCCTCCCTCCTTTTTTTTTTTTGGCAGCAACTCATTCGTTTGGTCCCTCCCCCCCTCGTTGAACCTCGCGGTTTCGCTAAGTGGAGGCCTTTTGGGCGGTAGGCGTCTCCATCCCACTCTGCAACTCCCCTGCGGCTGATCTCCGCACCCTTTCCAGGAACACCACGAAGTTTTTTTTTCTTCTTCCTGCCTGAGCCACCCAAAAATACTTAGATGCAGTTGCTGTCTTTGAACATCGACACGTGGGAACTCTTGTGATTTAGTCAGTTAGTCCTCTCGAGGCGTTCATTGTGTGAGTGCCCTCTTTTCGCGAGCGATCGTCGCGCCCACCAACCCCTCAGCCCCTCTCAACCTTCCCCTTACTTGGAGAACAACCTCCGACAATCGAGCATCATCACACACCGCCACCCCACGATTCCCGACCACCCCTATACTTACCTAACTGTCGATAAGCGCGGGATATTCTGTCAACCGTGTGGAGGCTGGTTGTTTGTTCGCTTGTCGTGCGGGCGCCTTAAAAGTTCCTCGGCGCTTGCCAACAATCTCGGAGAATTCACTTTGTGCTGACCGGTGTTGGAATCGTAGTTGGACTGCCCGGCTTCGTTGCCCATCATGGCCTTCAAGAATGGGCTGAGTGAACGCCTCGATGAGCTCCGATTCCCCTCCCCTCGATCCCCCCCATCGGAGTCCGCCTTCCCAGGCTATACGCCTTTATCGCCTGGCCATTCGAACTTGGCTCCCGGATTCTCACGACCTAGCAGTGATGTCCGGGCCAACCTGCAGCGTCGTTTCACAACCGATTCCAGCAAGTTTTCGGCGTCATGGAACTATTTGAACCAGGGGAGTACTCCGATGCCAGACCCTCTCGACCTGTTATCTTCGGTAAGCCTAGAGATCTCATTCGTATCTCCACAACTGCATTTCCCTCCGTTTGATGAAGGGTATCCTTCTCCTTGATTCTTCAACCCTATGATCAATATAAATGCGGGGAGGGAAATAATGAGGCGGGGTTCAGCTGCAGTGAAGGAAAGGTCGAGTCTTCATACGGTTGAAGTGGCCAGACGATCCTGAGCGGTCCCCGCCAAATCACCCCCGAAGGAAAGTGATGGATTGAACACCTGTTTAATGACGGGCAATATTGTCGATTCTTCTCATTGAGTACTTTTGTTCTAATGGCAAGCTCTACTCTCACTTCATCACCCTTCACCCCCACCCCCACCCCTCCTAACTTTACCTTCACACACATCGCCCTTCCCACCTTCAACCTTTTCCATTTCATACCACAATTCCATATCCCTTATCCCTTATTATTTCTCTATTTCTTCCTCTATCATTTGACCAATTCGGGCAACTGCTACCTAGCCAAGTCTCATTCCGCTGGTGACCCACCCGGAACTCTGCTTGACCAGGCTGTGCTTGTTCCTTGCCGTCTTTCATCCCATGATCTTGATCTCCTCTCAAATCTTGCCTCACTACCATCTCTATCCTTACTCAAACATATCCTCTTCTTCTGAGTCTGCGTTTCCCCCAATTTGTTGATTGAAGCCTACGGTGCTGACTGACCTTGATTTTCTCAATAGTTCGAGAAGAAGCGACAGCATATTGAGTATATGCGAGAACAGAAAAGACGTTTTGAAGAAGATATGAAATTGCTCGACATGCAGCACGAAAAAGAAAAGATTGAGATGGATCAGCTTGCTCGTGATCTGGCCAAGGCTGGTCTCGGCGGTGCGGCGAGCGAGCCCACTACCCCTCCCGAGTATCGGGAGCCGCCTGCTCAGACTGCGGTCTCTCGGCCCGGAAGATTCTCCAACGCCAGTGTGACCTCTTCTCCTGGATTCTTCAATGTTTTCGCCCCATCTCCTCAGCTTACCTCCCCGCAACAACCCGTCGATCGGTTTGCAGGCCATTCGGTGCCTGGGTCTCGCCGCAACTCTGAAAAAGAGGAGTTCGTCATGGAGTCGAATTATCGACCAAGCAATGCGTAAGCCAAAGACCGACCTACTTGCCCACTTATCAATCATTTTCTCAAATTCCCTTCCATCGTTTTTCTCCTCCCTCGTCTTCTTATGGGCTATGTACATGAAACTGACGGAAATTTACAGAGTCCATCGTTTGTCGCTGCCATCTAGCAACTACAATGGCCAATACCGGCCGAACGTATCTGGTTATGGCAGCAACTCGGGTGTGAACAACTCCTTTGCTGGAACAAAGCACCTGTTCCCGAGCGACGAGGAAAAGCCTTTCATGAGAGATGAAGATCGCTTGTCCACACCCGATATCAAGGGCTACATTCGGATGACTGACCCTGACGACAAATTCCCCACTCTCTCGCGCCGAGGGGGCTCCAACATTGTAAGCCCATATATCTCAGTCCCATCAAATTGTTCTGAATTCAAGCTAACTGTGGTTGAAGTTGTCTGCTAATCCGGATGCTCTCGATCTGGCTGGCTCCCGCAACCCTGGCCCAGAAGCCCATCATTCATCTTTCCACAGTCGGCACCGCTCTGCCCATCAGAGCATGCCTAAGACTTTGACCAACTTCCGCCTGGACCATGGGCACAATGGCAACTTGACAAATGATGAGCAAGCGAACGGCTCACAGCCTCGCCATGCCGCTCGTCATTCGCTTGGGGAAGGCTTTGTGTTCCCCAGTGAACGTAACAACGATGCCACAACTCCAGTCCCTTCGAACCGACCAGTTCCCCTCCAGTCATACTCTACCAATGACCTTCCCACGGTCAAAGGGAACGGCAACGGCTTCGACGCGGCTATAACTCCGCCCAATACTTATGCCGAGAACATCCATCACCAGCATCATTCCAGTATGGGACGAATCCCTACCGGCAATTCCAGCTCGCGCTCTGCAAAAGGATCTCCTGAATCTGAAAGTATTAAGGCTTCTACTCAGCCCATCCTGCAAGCCAGTGCACCCCCATTTGGACCTCAGATTACTCCAGCCACGACGAATTCTGGCGTGCCTGGGTACATTGCGTCCAATCCACTGCAATTCCCGATGCATGCAGGATATCCAACGCAGCCTTTTGCCAACCAGGGTGGGCAGGTTAACAATCAAGTCCCGACCATGGCCCCTGGAAACCCTTATTTGACATACAACAACTTCACCGGTGGTTACCGTTTCAATGATCCAAATAGCAGGGGTGGAGTTGGACAGCGTCGCCAGACTGAAAGCGACTCTAGCCAGCTAACTCGTTTTACCAATTTCCCTCTCGAGCACTACAAGGGTGAGCTGTATAGTCTCTGCAAAGACCAGCATGGCTGCAGATATCTGCAACGTAAGCTCGAGGAACGGAATCCCGAACATGTACAGCTGATTTTCAGCGAGACATACATGCATGTGATTGAACTGATGACTGGTGAGTATTGACACTAAAAGTACGGGAGCAAACAGACTAACCGATTTCTAGATCCGTTCGGTAACTATCTTTGCCAGAAGCTCCTCGAGTTTTCAAATGATGAACAACGCACTGCGCTCATTGACAATGCTGCTCCTCAGCTTGTGAAGATAGCGCTTAACCAACATGGAACTCGTGCACTGCAGAAGATGATTGAGTTCATCTCGACCCCAGAACAGACTGTCACTGTGATCAAGGCACTGGAAAGACATGTTGTCGAGCTTGTTCAAGATCTGAATGGCAACCATGTTATTCAGAAATGCCTTAATCGTCTATCTAAAAAGGATGCCGAGTTTATCTATCAATCTGTTGGTGATCGTTGTGTCACTGTTGGCACCCATCGCCACGGATGCTGTGTTCTACAACGTTGCATCGACCATGCATCTGGTGACCAAAAGGATCGTCTGATTGGTCAAATCACTAAGAATGCTTACCAACTGGTTCAAGATCCCTTTGGCAACTATGTTGTCCAGTACATCCTGGATCTCGGTGACCCTTTCTACACCGGTCCTCTTTGCCAAACCTTCGCAGGCAATGTCCCGGCTCTGTCGAAACAGAAGTTTAGCTCCAATGTCATCGAGAAATGCTTACGGACTGCTGATTCGGAAAATCGCCGTGCATTAATCGATGAGATGCTGAGTGGGAGCGAGCTGGAGAAGATGCTGCGCGACTCCTATGCCAACTATGTTGTGCAGACCGCGATGGAGTTTGCGGACCCCGAGACTCGCACCCGCATAATTGAGGCTGTCCGGCCTCTGGTCCATTCAATTCGCGGTACCCCCCATGGTCGCCGCATTGCTGGCAAGATTATGTCGGCCGAATCTTCAAGCCGTCCTAACAGCGGCCATGTCACTCCGAATGAGATCAGCAACACGCCCAAGCAGATGTTACAGAAACCGTTCGGATTTCAGCAAGGCCCAGTTCCTGCCTTCAATGGAACCACTGCCTTCAACGGCCAGAATGCTTTGCCTACCCCCGCACAAAGCTCATCGAATACTCCGCCCAGCGGCACAGCCGAGGGACCCATGTTCGGCTCCCCTGGCTCAGCACAAAACATCGGCGTTCAGAACCAGCTTTACGCCTACTACTAAACGGGGATTGTACAGATTCTTTTGTGCTTACATCCCCAAATGTACCCATATCTTACATGATGATACGATATTTTGATGATTTCACGGATTTTCTCACACGACTGTCATCAGAATGGGGCCCTAGTTGCATGATCTACTCGGTTGCAGCATCTTCTTTTAGCCCATTCATCTCTTTTTCGCCTGCATTTGCATACATCCCATGAAGCCGAAATGGCGCGATGCAGTCTGCATTGGAGCAGCTTAAGCTCCACCACTCCTCCCTTCCCCAACATTTGTACTTTTCCCATTCTCAGTTTCGTTGTCCTTTTCCTATCCTATTCTCCTTTTTTATTTCCCCAATGGCACCTGCAAGACCCGAGAAAGACTCCTGGCAATCGAATGGCTCAAGTTGTTCCTTGTGTCCCCTCGAACAACCGAAACTCTTCCATATTGCTCGGCCGCGAATGCGCATTGCAAGGGGCATTTCAATTCCCGTCCATGTGTTCACTCATCATTTTGCCCATTCCCTCCTGTAACTTGCGTTCTGGTTTTCATATGCATCTCGTGTGCTGGTACGGAATCGAATACCACGAATGATGCCTTCTCATGTATGGGAGGAGTGGCATGTTTGTGGCGTTCTTGTGAGTTTTATATCGTGGGGAATGACACAGAAACTGTTGGGATTTGCTGCACCTGGGATTTTATATGCTAGGAGTGGTGAGCTCATGGTATCTTGGTTGGTTCCTGTTGGCTTGATTTTCGGCCGCGATATTGAATTCTGCCCTATCCTTCACATTTTGCATGTTTGTAATTTAGTCCACGAAATCTATTCTTATCCAAGTTTGGTATTAATTATTTCCGAGCCCTAATTGTAGTACTCTAGTCTACTGGTCAATTTCGGACAAACGCCCAAATCCCTGCGTCCTGTAAATTTATGCAAGGCATGGCGCCTCCACTCGACGCGACGCGAGAACACGTGACCGAGTAGGGATCGGAGCTGCAGATCAAGGACTCCGCATATCTCGGCCAGCTGGGTCCTCTCGATTGACAACTCGAAGAAAGTGGCAAACCGGCACATATGCAGCCAGTCGATGTTGCGCGCTCATTGAGCGCTCAATGGCCATGCCGAGAAGTTCAGACGCAGCAGCTTGCTACCTTGTTCAATGTAGGTGCTTTTCATATCCCCACGAGCGATAGGTCGTTTGTGATGCGCTTGTAAAACAGCGTTGAAAAGAGATATGCCTATGATTGACTTGTGTCCTATAGCCTCATCTTCCTAGCTCGCCGACCTTAGTTGTCCATGGAATCTCAGCAACTTGCAAATCCACAATTATTCGCGGAGTCCTCTCTACGCTCGAAGTACCGCACGCCGTTGTCCGAAGCAGCGAGTGTATCACTGGACGGCATCTTCTCACTAAGATTCTTTGGAACACACTTGAGGCCCTGGGTCAAAAGGATGAATGGGAGAAATTTGGAAAGGGACGGTGTGAGCATGTCAGTTCACTCGCAGTATTGCTGGAGGAGTGCCTTGCAACGCGAACTCCGGAGAAACGAGGGAAATTTGTACTAGTGCTGGATGAGATTGATAGGCAAAGAGAGGCACCGCCCACTTTACTATCGGCATTGGCTCGACTTGGGGAGATTGTGAGTTTAGGGCCGAAAAAGGCTTGGGAGCGATGCAATACTGACAATTTCGATAGATCCCCTCGCTCTGCGTTGTTCTGGTCCTCAGCTCGACTCCTCGACCTATGTTTCTTCAGAACACAGCAGTTCCGCATATCAGCTTCCCTCCATACACACGCAAAGAGGCCATTGACATCCTCCTGGCCTCCCCAGTGCCCACTGTGGAAGGCTTACCCGACGAATCATCATATCATATCTACCCTCATTTTGTCTCTACCGTCTATGATACCCTGATTGGACCAACCGTTGGGTCCATCCCAACTTTCCGAGCCATCTGCCAGCGACTGTGGCCACAATTTGTGGCTCCCGTTGTTCAGGGCGAGTCAGCGCCCGGCGGGGGCACGGATTGGGATTTTGCGCGACTAGTAGTGAAGAACAGAGTACTTTTCCGCCATCAAGGAGAATCGGCTCTGGTGCATCGAATTGTGCCGGAGGAATCTGCTGCTTCAAGCAAAACAATCCGCACGCAATTTGCACCCAAAGCAGCCTCTTCCGCCCTGCCTCACTTGCCATATTTCTCTACCTTAATCTTGACTTCGGCATACCTGGCATCTCACACTCCACAACGACTGGACACGATCTTTTTCTCGAAATTCTCTTCTTCTTCGCTATCTGCTCGCAATAAACGCGCTCACCATCGACGTCGTTTGAAGGTTCTTTCCCAAGCCCAGGCAGAGGAGCGACAAGCAGCCAATGATCCTTCAACTCCAAACAAAAAAGGCAAGCGATCGAAGACCCGAATCACGAAGTCTACTCTCTCGTCGGCCTTTGCAACATCCTCGGCCACTACTTCGGCCACTGGCGGCGGTGGAGGAATCACCGGTCCATCCACCATCCTCACAGCCCGACCATTCCCATTAGAACGTCTTCTGGCCGTCTACCACGCCGTCGATCCGAATCCACCAGCTAATCCAATCCACACACCTGCAGTCTCGGACCAGATCTATGCCGAACTAGCTACGCTACGGCGGCTGCGTCTAGTGGTTCCAGCTTCGGGCCACCATGGCGGGGCCAGTATGGGCAGTGGAAATACCAGCGCGGATGCAGGAGAGAAGTGGTGCGTCAATGTCTCGGGTGACTGGATCGGCGAATTGGCTAAGGGAATCGGTGTTGAAGTTGGAGAATGGCTGGCCGGTGGACTGGACTAGTTATTAGTTCTCCGACTGAGGTTCATTTTGTTTACATTGCGCGGTGTTTACTTATGCATGCGGCTCTTCATATCGGTTTCTAGTTTACATATCGCGTCGCTGATGTCGATCAATTATATACCCGTTCTCTTTCCACTCTGTATACAAGTAGCCCCTGCGGTGTCAAATGACATCTTAATAGCACGCTAGTCCGCTACTTGATATCCACCTTGGAAATTACGAGGCACCTGATAATGCGGATGCTCGCTACTGGTAGAAACAATCTCTCTTCTTCACGAGGAGGATCTATGTGTCTTCCAAAATTGAAGTATGAAAACGACTTATTCGTAGGCATTTCTCATGCTTATCCACATTGCACATCAAGAGCTTAGTCCGACGGGGGCACGGCTCACTCTATCGATTTTTGTGAAACCCCCCAACCAAAGAAAACGGGGATAGACAACCGGGTCGAGCGCAGAGGACGCCGGCGGGAAAAAAAGGAAAAGAGAAAAAGAAACACATTATATGCGAAAGAAAAAGGCAGAAGTCGTTCAACCGATAACCTCCTCGGTCTCCTCGATGATTTCCTCCACAATCTCCTCGACCACGGCCTCGCCTTCGTCCGAGCCGCCGATGGGTGCATCCCGAGCGTGCTTGGGCGAGTCGGCGTCCTCGGGAAGACCGAAGACATCCTTCTCCTCTGCTTGAATCTCCTTCTCCCGGCGAATCCAGGCGACCCACTCGCTGAGAACACGCTTGCGTGTCTCGACAACTGCTGTGTTGGCAATATCGACGGCATACTTGTCCTCCTCGTCGAACTCCTTGGAGTACTCGCGCAGATTCTTGCGCACCTGCTTCTGCTCCTCCTTGCTGAGGAAGGTAGGGGGGCGCGGCCGCCAAAGGAACTGCTTGAACTTTTCGGTGGGGTTTTCGGAAAGAGTGTTTCCGGAGAAAGTGTGAAGGTTCCAGCCGTTTTCCATCTGAAACATAGTTAGTATTCAAAACTGCCGAAGAACAAAATATAGAGAGAAAAAATAATTTTAATCAAACTCAAGGGGAGAGCTTACCGAGTGAGTCCACACGCTAGCGCTGGTGACGACGTAGCGACCAGTAGAGTCCCACTGAACGTCGGTCACACCGTAATGCTCAACGGTCTTCATCAACTGAAGGTTGGCAGCAAGATCCTTCTCGGCCTCAACCTTCTCGCCCTCGAAGTCCATGTCGTAGAAGTCCAGGTCGAAGCTGGACTGGGAGTGGACAGTGGCGACGATAACAAAACGTCCCTTGGGTGACCAGTAGATACCGTTGCTAGTCTTCTTCTCGATGGTTCGCACAAGCTTAAAGTTGCCGGCGGTGCTGCCTTTCTTCTCCGTAGCAAAGAAGGAAACACCAGTCTTGGGGCCAACGGCGGCACCGGCAGGGGCCTCGCCAGTAGTGATGAGAACGAAACGGGATCCATTGGGCTCCCAGGCGAAGTTGATAACAGTGTCCTTAAGACTGTCAACAACCTCAACGGGAACGCCCTTCTCCTTCACGCGGAAAATTTCGAGGTTGGTGGCCATGGACTTCTTGGACTTAGAGTGACGGTCGACCTTGACACAAACGTAGGCACCCTGGGATTGCCAGTGTAGCTTAACATCGGAAACATTGAACAGGTTACGGGTACGGACGATCTCCTTGGAGGGAACGCTCATCATAGCCACACGAGCAGGGTTGCTGCCAATCTCGGGGGTCCAGAAGCAGAGGAGCTGTTCGTACTGCTTGACACCCTCGCGGGTGACGGTGGCGGGCGACCACTCGAAGTCGCTGACACCTTCAATCTTGACCGAGGTACGGCCCACCAGGTTCATGTTGGGTACCTCGTAAATTGAGAGAGACTGACCCTGGAGCATGCGGGCGACGTACTTCTCATCCGCAGACCACTTGAAAGCGGGCCACTGGACCTTCTTCTTGGGCGCAACATCCTCCTCACCAGTGGGAGGGGCAGCCAGATCGTGGGAAACAAATGACCGGAGGGGTTTGCCAGACTCAATATCCCAGACGATGATGTTCTTTCCATCCTCCTCGTTGGTCAGGATGGGCTGACCCTCCTCGACCTGGATCGGGCGAGCCGACCATGTCGTCAAGTAGCCCTCAAGAGGCGAGAATTCAATAAGTTGGACGAAGGGGTGGGGGAATTGCTTTTGCTTGGAGAAAGAGGCGCCGCCCCAAAGTTGGACACCCTGGGGGTGGACGGAGGCGAGGAAGGTACCCTTGGGGGACCACTGGACGAAAAGTTGTGTCCAGTGTGCACGGTCGACGACGTTCTCTGGTTGGTTGGACTTGTTGTTCCAGAACACGCCCACCTTGTCGTTGCGGTAGAGGGCGAACTGATCGCGAGCGCTGGAGTCGCCCATCCACGAGCGCAGGTGCTCCTTCTCCTTGAAAGGCTCAACCGGCGGGGCCTGGTACTCCTCGTCGACACGACCTTCCCGACCATAGCGCTCGATATCCATCAACTTGTTCACGGCGAGAGTGTGCTTCTTGTCGAGGGGGACACCGTGGAGCTGCTTGACGGCGGCGACGGCTTGTTCGGGGGTTTCATACTCGACGAAGGCAAATCTGCAAAAGACAAAAATAAAGGAATCAATAACATGTTCATCCAAGTCGGTCAAATCGGCTGATATCTTCCTGTACGCACCCTTCGGACATGCCCTTGTCGCTAACGGGCATGAAAACAGCATCTTCGGAGGTGTTGCCAACGGTGTTGAGTTTTCTCAATAAGAACTTGATGAGCTTCTGTTTGCTGTCCTCGGGCACAACGGGGAGGCCATCGATAACGACGAATGTGTCCAGGCCCTCATCGGCTTTGACTTCGAATTGCGCTTTGAGATCTGCCCGCCAATAATTAGATTCCGAGAGGGGCATTTAAAGGGAAAGATTGTAGATTTGAAGATTTGTGGGCACGCACCGGAGAAATCAATCTCCTCCTCCTCCTCTTCGTGGAGATCCTGCTCGGACAGTTGTTCGAAACTGGGCGCCATGTTGGGTCGTGGGATAGGGCGGCCGTTTAAAGAGTGCTAATCCGTGATCAAAATTTTGATGGGAACAAATCAGGCCCTGTGGGCTCTGTCGCTGTGGGTCACATGACTATCGTGGTCAGGTGACCGGGTGCTGCGCTGGGCGGGTACTGGCTGGCGCTTGCGGGGGGTGTACAGTATAAACTAGGAGTATAACTATACCTACGAGAGGCATCTTATATTGTGTAAGGTGTTGATATCTGCTTGATCAATTATTGTTCCTGTCCCTTTTGTGGGTGTGTGCATCCTCTCCTCCACCATTTGTTCTACCCATTGTGGTTGTCTCGCCCTTTGATCCTTTGATCCTCTTATCCGTTGCCTTTCTGCGCTTCTGCCGGCCCGTCCTTCCCCCGCCGCCCTTAAGCGCCAGTGCGACTATACCCACCACCTGACAAGTACCAGGTTGCGCCATCCAGACTCCCCCAAACGCCCAACCTATTGATCGGAGCTCCAAAGCTACGTTTCGTGACCGATTCGCACCTCAATCAACACTCTCCTCCATTCTACAGACGAGATCGACCGATCGACCGGCAGCATGTCGCGTATGTTACCTCGGTCTGCTTCCGGCTTCAACGACCGGCTTTCTCCAATCTGTTCATCCTTCTCTGACCTGGCGCAATAGTATCTTCCGAGCTGCGCGACCAGTACACGGAGATCATTGACTCCATTCTGGGCAAAAGTGACCTGAATACCATCTCCGAGAAGCGGATTCGCAAAGGGCTCCAGGATGCCGTCGGCTATGATCTCACTCCGCAAAAGGTCCGTTTTTTCGCGTTGCTCGCGTTACTCTTTTCCAGCCGTGAAAACTTGTTTCGATTGATCGCGGAGCTTCAGCTCATACTCTTATATACTAGGTGGCGATCAAGGAGCTCATTATGCAACGATTCGACATCTTCGCAGCGAAGAATGGCGTCGCGGAGTCACCCGAAGAGATCACAGCTAGCAATGGTCACCGGGGAGACTCTGCGTCCGCAGTACCCTCCCCTCCCCCTTCCTCTTCTCCCGTGAAGCGACAAGCAGATAGCGAAGAGGCTTCCGATCTAAGTGGCGCCTCTCCTCCTCCCAAGAAGCGCAAACCAGACACCGACGTTGACGCCGATGCTGAGTTTGCCGCGAAGCTACAGGCTGAAGAGAACCTGCGCGCAAGACCCACGAGAGGGGGAGGTAATCGACGTGCAGCTCCCAACAAGAAGAAGAGCAAGGCCAAGACCTCTAAGAGGGTCAAGGCGGAGGATGACTCCGATATCGAATCGGGATCAGACACAAAAAAGGAGGTCAATCGGACTGGCGGATTTCACGTAAGCCGAACTTCAACTCACTTTGGTCTATTCTTGATATCTAACAGGCTCCTATAGAAACCCCTCAACCTATCGCCTGCATTGTCTTCCCTGCTAGGTGGAGAGTTGACGGTCAGTGCTTTCGTATTCTAATTCCCTTCCTTTGCTGATATTTTGAACAGCTTTCTCGCCCCCAGACGGTTAAGAAGGTTTGGCAATACATTCGTGAGAACGAGCTGCAGGACCCTGCCGATCGCCGCCAGATCCGATGTGACGAACCGATGCGCGCTGTCTTCAAGCAAGACCGAGTCCACATGTTTACTATGACCAAGATTCTCAATCAGAACTTGTATAACCCGGATGAATAATTTTCGTCCCCGAATCGCATGATAAAGACCGCTGCCCATACAGTGTCCGGTCTCCATCTACCCTAACGAATCTCGTGTTTATTTTCCTACACATTCTCTCAATTGTTTTTGCGATGCATGGGGATGCTGGCGTGACAACCTTTGTCTTTTTTTCCCCCTCTTTTTTTTGTCTGATAAGACTTTCCTTGCCGCTATTGTCGGCGCTTTTGTTTACCATTTGCTTCCAAGATTTTGCTATTTGCGCTCCAGCGGGAGTTGGTGCCGCCGCCGAGTGGTGATCATCGTTCAACATTGCATCTATGAACTTTCATCTCCTTTTTTGTCTTTTTGTCTTTTATCTTTCATGGTGAATAGGTGGTCATAGCCATTCTTGTGCTCTTTGGAGCCACAGAAAATATACAGAAATTTGAATCGAAGACCCGTCTTATCGTTGTTAGTAGTACTTGTAGTTATACTTATAGTCATACTTATACTCGTACCCTCCACAGCTACTCTCAAAACGGCGCCGCGGAAGATCAGTCAGCGCCGGGATCTCACTTTTTCCCCCATTCCCCCCCACCAACCCAGAAGCGCGCAGCGAACTTCCCCCAGATCTCAAGTCTCAGTCATTGTCACCTCATTTCTGCGTCAAATTCGATTCGAGGCTCTGCCATGGCTGACAACCCACCGACCGATCCCGGCTCATCAAACCGCGGTCGCGGTAGTGGTCGCCGTCGCGGCCGCGGAGGGGCACCTCCCGGCCGCTCGGAGGCCCAACATAACTCAGGAGATGGAGCTGGGAAGGCATCCAAGTCTCGTGGTCGGGGCGGCAAATCCCCCGGGGACCGCAACAAGCAAAAAATTGACGAGGGTCAGCAGAATAACGAGGCGCAACCAGCGGCTACCGCGACAGTGGGAACGAAACAAGTTGCCGCAGCCACAGATGATGCTGACGATGGAGAGGTTTGTTTTATCTGCGCCTCAGCTGTTGAACATACGTCGGTTTCACCTTGCAACCATCGCACTTGTCATATCTGTGCGCTCCGCCTCCGTGCGCTGTATAAAAATAAGGGTTGTGCTCACTGTCGGGTAAGTGGACCTTGCTTTGGCTCGGCGAGGACCCTCGGAGATCCTCATAGCCCCCCCTTGACTGTCTCTGGATCGTATTGGCTAACTTCATCTTACATATAGACCGAATCTGCCTTCGTGGTCTTTACCGACGATCCCGTCCGACGTTTTGAGGAATTTGGCAAGAACGATTTTGCTCGGACCGATGACAATCTTGGAATTCAATACGAAAAAGACGACATCTTTGAAGACACTGTGCTCTTATTACGGTACAACTGCCCTGATGAGGATTGCGATGTGGCCTGTTTGGGCTGGCCTGACTTGCATCGCCATGTTAAGAGCAAGCATAGTAAGGTGATGTGGTACGTGCAGATTGGTTTCAACGTCGGTGTTGCTTCAGCTACTAATGACCCTGCAGTGACTTATGCACTCGAAACAAAAAGGTCTTTACACACGAACATACCCTTTTTACCCCGGCAGAATTGCGGAAACATGAGAAACACGGAGATGACAAGCCAGGTGCAATCGACCAGAGCGGCTTCAAGGGACACCCGGAATGTGGTTTCTGTCGCCAACGGTTTTATGGCGACGACGAGCTTTATGCCCATTGCAGAGATAAGCACGAACGATGCCACATCTGTGACCGCCGCTCTTCACACCGGCAACAACAGTACTATGTCGATTATAATGCACTCGAGGGCCATTTTGAAAAAGATCATTTCTTGTGCCTCGATCCAGAATGTATGGAAAAGAAGTTCATGGTTTTTGAGTCTCAAATGGATCTAAAGGGACATCAGCTCGAGGCGCATCCGAATGGCGTTTCGAAGGATATTCGTCGCGATGCACGGTTGGTTGACCTCAGCGAATTTGACCTCCGCAGTCCTTACCAGGCACAGCAGCGGCAGCGCCGCGGAGCTGGTCGTGGCCGTGACCCCAATGCCGAGCCTTTGCCCATGACGAGTGCCCAGCCATTGCGCCGGGATCAATTGGCCTACCAGCGCCAAATGGAGATACAGAGTGCCCAATCAGTCTCAACGCGTAGCTTTGGCGGGCAGTTAACTCGCAATGAGACTCAAACCGTGCGGGCTCCACCTCGATCAGCGGGCTCTACCCCGGCCCCAAATGCCTCGCGCTCTGCCCCTCCAGCGGCTGAACTCGAGAACCTAACTCTGGCTGCTACTTCTGAGCCACTGAGCTCTCAAGACCAGGCACGTCGGCTGCGCCACACTGCCGTGATAGAGCGGGCGTCGAATCTGCTGCATAATGACGCTACCAAGCTCGCTGAATTCCGCGGCAGGGTTTCTGGTTACCGTACATCTTCTATAACGGCCATAGAGTTGATTGATGCTTTCTTCTCGCTCTTTGATACCTCGAGCTCCGAACTAGGCAAGCTCATAAAAGAGTTGGCCGAAATTTATGAACAAGAATCAAAACGCAGCGGCCTCCTACAGGCTTGGAACGACTGGCGTGCCATAAACGAGGACTATCCCGCTTTGCCAGGACCTGGGGGGTTGTTGCCAGGCATGTCTCCCAGCACTGTGAACACTGGTGGCTCGCGTGTTTTACGACTCAAACATTCCACCGCCAAGTCTTCACGCTCCGCAGTTGGCAGAAGTGGTGCCATGCCATCGTCCTCCTCATCCGCAAATCCTTTCCCTCCTCTCTCTGCGGCTGCCGGACCCTCGTCTTCTCGTCGCAACGGTGCTTCCGCCTCCACTCCGTGGGCATCAGCCACCCCTCCAATGCATCTTGCTCGCCCCAATGCCCCAAGCGCCCCCAGTCGTTCAGCCTCGTCAACTCCCACTAGCTCCGCACGCAAGCCTGCTCCCAGTGGGGCAGATGCTTTCCCTTCTCTCCCTGCCGCTGCGAAGCCCAATGTCATGATGGCTGGTAAGACCCGCGGCTACCGTCGCTGGGATGAGCACCGTGGTCCGGCCCCTACTGCCTGGGGATCTAACCCATCATCTGGTGCTGCTACTCCCGCCGAGCAATCAGAATTTGACTTTGAAGACGAGCAAGGCGACGGAAAAAAGGGCAAGAAGAAGAAGGGCAAGCAGACCCTTATACATTTCGGCTAATATAGAGCAGCTCTTCATCCTCATGTATGTACTCCAAAATAGTCACCGTACAAATGTTAGCGTGTTTTTTGCTCCGCAATAGCTGTTGGTCTGAATAATTCAATATAATATCTATTGTGTTACAGGCTATAATCCGAATTCAGTAAACTGAAGTCCTGGAGGGAATAACCGAATCCACAAACCATATCGATAGCTACACATGGCTGAATAATCTGAAGCTGCCCAGGCATCAAGTTCCGCCCTGGATCAAACTAGCACAACGCTTTCATTATCTGAGCTGGCCGATTCCGAATCCGAATTAATTATAATCGGTTCAACGGTGGACGATCTCTTGCTCGGGAATTCACGACTTGTAGTAGCATTAGTCTCGAATGATTCGCTTTCCAAAGTCTCCTCAGAGATAACAGGGTGATCATCAAGCTTGACATCATCACTGTCCAGTTCAAGAGTAGCCATGCTTGCCGAAAAGCCATCTTGCAACTTGATCATCCAGCGACGCAGTGAGTCATCATCCATTGCGCTTTTTCGAGCAATTAGAAGTTGTTCACGTAAGGAAAGTAATAGCCTCCGCTTTTTGGCGATGACAACTGTTCGTGAATTACAGTTTTGTTGACGGGCGAGCTGATCTAATGTCTCAGAGACACTTTCTGCAACTTGCAAGACTGCGGGTGGGAGATCGACTAGCTTTGCGAGGGCTAGGCCATAACGGCGATCGGGGACAGGACCTTTGGCTATCTGATAGAGCATTGTCATTTTGGATGCATCTTCTGAGATGTTCGCCGCGAGATGTAGGTTGATGACCCCACTGCGTTCAGAAAGAATGCGAGCTAAATCGTGGAAGTGGGTCGCAAACCATACTAGAGTGTGACTCGCAAGAAGGGCCTCAGCAAGGGCAACAGCAATCGCGAGCCCATCGGAGGTACTTGTCCCACGACCCAATTCGTCGACGAGCACCATTCCCCGAGGTTGAATATTACGCAGGATGAATGCCATCTCACGCATTTCCGCGGCGAAAGTCGAAACATTGGCGTCGAGGTCGTCGCTGGTTGCAACACGCGCGAAGAGCTGGTGGACGATCGGAAATGAAGCGTATTGAGCCGGTACAAAGCAACCGATCTGGGCCATCACTGTCATAAGCGCTAGTGAGCGGATGTAGGTTGATTTTCCGCTCATATTGCAACCGGTGATGATTTGAAACCGTGTCTGGGGTGTTGCATATGCATCATTGGGAATGAACTTGCTAGAGTGAATTCGCTCTCGAATTGGGTGCCGTCCAGCTTTAATGGCTAATCTGGCTGTCAATTCTGGGCGAATATAGTCGTAGCTAGTTGCCAGCTGAGCAAAGGATGCCAATATGTCTAACATGGCGATTGCCTCGCTTACTCGGAACAACTCTGCGACCATAGTGCAAACCTCACGAAGGAGATCCTGAATTGTCTGGTCACTCATGCTGATGACTTCATGGTGAGCATCTGTGATTTTTTGGTTGAGCTTAACAAGATCCAGTGTTTGGCATTCGGTTCTGTTCTTCTTGCGGTAGACATTGATGAATTCCTCGGGTAGTGCTTCGAAATGGTCACTCTGAATACAGATATAATACTGGCGAGGCGTATCATATCTGAGATCAAGCGTCATATCATGATTTTCTTGGAGTTTGTCAGAAATAGGATGCTGCGAGACTTAGTGGAGCCCTTGCCTGCTAGCCTTTCCACGAGTTCCATCGCATCTTCGTTTGCTTCCTTGTAGGTTTGTCTGGCCACGTCGAGAAGACTGTTGACGCCTGTCTATACTGGGTCGGTTAGACACTAGATTTTATGGATCAACATGGCTCTGCCGGATAGAACTGACTTTCACACAGTAAGTTCTCTGGTTCCGAAGGTCTAGCGGCTTGCTTTGGTATGTCACGCTTGGGTTCAAGGTTTCTGCCATGAGCTGGTCAAGAGCGCGATGCTTTACCGGAGAACATAACTGATTTCATTAGCTGGGAGCGAGCTCAACGATCACAGGTGCTGGACCTCGCGAATTTCAAGCAAAAGATCACTCTGTGCTGCACCCAATGCCTGATGTATATTTTTGATCGAAGAAACGTAGGACTTGAGCATAATCACGTTGTTGACTGACTGTTCCACGTACTGAACAGTTTGCTTGGTTGGCACCAGGATGATCTAGATCGTTAGTAACAACATATATTTATGATTAAATGAGTCAACACACCGAAGTCAGGATCCGATCGGAATCAATGAATCCTCTCAGTGCTTGCCGAACAGATACAAACATATCTTCCTTGGTCGACAAGTCCTCGACAGCATTGTACCGCGCTGTGAGCTTGACCCGTTCCGTGGATGGTTGTAGGATACTTGAGCGTAACAGTCTGGCGCCCATTGGAGTAAGGCACTCATTTAATAGTCCGTATAGACTGTCTCGGGATTTCGTATTGTGGAGATTTTGAATCAGCTCGAGGGATACGACCGTCGCCAGGTCAATAGTCATAGATCCCTGTGACGATTCAAACTTGATGCGGAGGGAATGGGAGACGAAAGCACGCTCAAGTTCCATTTCAACATACTTAAGAGCCTGTATAGTAGAATAAGCACAGACATAGTCCGACTTAGAAGCAAATACAATGGGAACATACCGCGGCAAAGCAACAGGCGGCAAAGTAGTTGCTATTGAGAATCACTTTGAGAGAATCGACCTCGTCCCGGAATGCCAGCCGATCAAGGAACTCGTGACCTATTTTGTCCGACCAGTATTTGCGATCAACGAATGTGAAAATGGGATCAGGCAAGTTTTCTTGAAGAATATAGCAAAGTTTGGATTCCTTGGCGGTATTCATAAACAGTATCTCGTTGGGCTCAAAGACGCTGATCTTGGTGACCGTCTTTTCGTAGATCTGACTATCGCAAATCTGACAAACAACAACTTCAGCCGTAGCCAAGTTGATGAAAGCCAAGCCCACGGTTGATGAGACACCTCGAGATTCACTGACAGCACATATGATGTCCTGGCCTGCAACGCTAGTCGCCGTTGCGGTGGGTCGAGCCGTGGGATGTCTGCTCGCAGATTTAGATGTCAATGGCACAAAGGACCCGGTAGAAGAGACCCGCGACATGATTCTCGATGATGGATGGGCCGAAAATGGCATGGCGTTGGCAAGTGAGATGGGGTGAATGGGGATGGAAAAAACTTGGAATCGCTTTGCGGCCGGCGCTGCCCCATTAACGATAACACAGCGGCGTGCTTGCTTTACACCGTCTTGCACGCTACACATTCCTATCACATTAAAAATTAAGCCCTGGGGACAAGAAGAATTCTATATAATCTTGCTTCATATCTCGATACTTGATTTATTTTCATCTCGATCGTTGCCTTGCGGCATATGTAATGGTTGAAGGGAATGGTACTCTATAGATAGCAGCACGTGAACAGCGACGACGACCTCAGGACACTACATAGTAGATACTAGTTAGTATACTCCAAGTGTTTTTGGGTCGATACCAGTATCTTTTAGCAACTCGCTATCTCCACATGGACTTGTCTGTCGTCTCAGATGTAATGTATGTAGTAAGCATTCTCCACATCCCCTCACTTAGTTAGCTCCTCCAATTCGGAGAAGCTAGTCCTATGTATAACTTGCTCCTTTCTCGGTCGCTTGCTCTTCATCCTTACCATTCTATCTCCCCACTCTACACACACTCACAATGGCATCAAAGACTATGAAAGCAGTGCAAATCCAGGAATACAACCAGCCTTATCATGTTTCGGAGGTACCGGTTCCTTACCCCAAACCCCACCAGGTATTGGTGCGTATCAAAGCGGCGGGCTTTTGCCACACCGATTTGATGGCAATGGTGAATTCAACACCAAACTTCCATTCATTGGATCCCACGAGCCAGCAGGTATCATTGAAGAGGTGGGATCGAATGTGATGGATTTTCAGCGAGGCGACCGTGTAGGATGCATCAATTTCGACAGCGTTTGCGGTGAGTTAGTTGCCTTGATCTACGTGAATGATGAGCCTCATCTGACATGGTTCGAATAATAGGAAAATGTGCAGACTGTCAATCGGGATTGCCTATATATTGTGATAGTCCTTCAATGAAAGGCATCACGGTCGATGGTGCGTGGGCGGAGTATATGGTGGCGTAGGTTAGGCTTTCCGACCGGGAGATATATACACTACTAATTGGACGTTATAGCGATGCCCGATTTGTCGTCAAACTCCCAGATGACATGGAATTCAAGATAGCAGCACCCTTGATGTGCGCTGGTATCTCTATTTATGGAGGGATTCGGCGTGCCAACATTCCGGAGGGGGGCTCGATCGGAATAATAGGAATTGGAGGCTTGGGGCATATTGGCACCCAGATTGCTAAATGCATGGTAGGATTCCATGAGTTATTCAAGTTTATCTTGGGGAGAAGATCAATGCTAAATGAGAAATAGGGTTATACTGTCGCCGCAGTCGACGTCAAGCAGCAAGCACTGGAAGCTGTGGCTTCATATAAACATCGCCCAGATGCTTTAATCCTTGCAACTGATACGGATGAGGAATCCCTTCTGAAAATTGATCAGATAACCTCGTCAAAGTACAGGGGATTGGATGCTACTGTATTAGCAACAGACCACCCATCTGCCTTCGATCTGGCTGCTGCACTCACACGAAAGCATGGTACAATGGTTTTACTGGGCCAGCCAGAAAAGGGAATCACCATGTCATACCATAGTATAATTTACAAGGATATCACGCTGGTTGGGTCTCTGGTCGCTGACACAGCTGCGGCTCAAGAATTGGTGACTATCTTTCACCAAAATAAACTTCACGTGGATGTCAAAGAATGGAAATTGGAGGACGCAGAACAGATGAGACAGTCATATTTATCCGGGGAGGGAATGGGGAAGAATGTGGTTATCATGTAATTAACATGAGGGATATAGCTTGTCGATAAGTAAGCCGTTGCTTGAAAAAGGCCTTGTCGATGGTTGATTAGGAGTTTTATATCTTTTGAGAACTAGATAGGGATTCAGAAAGTATGGCAAAAGGTCCTCACTAATCGTTTGTCTTGATAAGGACCAGAAGGTTTCCAGATAGCTTACATTTCTTTTTCCGGATGGGAGTTTTCAACCACCTCATCTATTCCAAGAGACGGTGAAAAGCGGGGAAAGATCAAGATGCACGGAGTACACAAATAGGGATCTTCACTTCAATAATGGAAAATAATATACATCGAGCAGGGATGCGTGATTGTATCACAAGATGTACGTAAGGATTCGGCGATTGAGGTGGGTCGGCGACTGAATGGCCTAGCGGTGACCTGTTTCATGGTGATCAGAACATCAGCCCTGAATGTGACGTTATTTCGGCTTTTACCGCATAGACACGGCCTCCAAATAGCGGTGTCGAAGGTTCATTGATCAGTTGCATCTTATCGCGGACCAAGACAAACTAATCGTGGAGGTCAGCGGCCATCCCTATCGATGTATCAGTCTGTGTTGACGATAGGTCGCAGTGTTTCTGGAGAGTCAATACTCTTAAGGACAGAAGAAGCCTTATTTAGTTAGCTATAAATTCCAGTATAAGCTGATATGTAGAGACTTAGAGGAAGTATTTTAATGATATGCGTCTAATCTCGTCGCTAACTAATGGACTCAATTCATGGTAGTTACACCGGGTATAATGGGCAATATCGAGCAATTGACGTGTGAAACTTCAAACAGCGCGGTCCAGCCACGATAATTCATGACTTATAGTCAAGTCTTGGCCCTACTGGGCCTTGGGAACAGAGTGGGCCTGGGAAACAAAGCTTGCAGACCCGGTTGCTTCATTGAAGATGTTATAGCCATAGTCAGCGGCATTTGGTGGCGTATACACTTGGGAACGGTTAGCCACTGATGAAATGCTCAGCAGACTGCGATACTAACGATGTAGAGAGACAGCAACGTGGTTGCTACTGGGGTTGTGGACTCGATGAAGACCAATGTCGTCTGAGATGTAGGTGACCTCATTCATTCCAAAGGTATTGGAAGATTTAACCTCAAGAGGCTTCTCTTCGCTGGACTCCTTATCTGGGGCATGATAGACTGTTTCGTTTAATTGGCCAGCCAAAACTTTCATGATGCAATGAGCATTGGCATGGTCGTGGATAGGTGAGCCCTTGCCCGGGTTCCATACAAGAAGAAGCTATATTCGGTTAGAAGGTGCTCCTGCAATAATACAAGAGTATCTATAGCAACACCAGGACTTACGATATTGGCCTTGTGATTTATGTTTTCAATGGCATTTCGGGTGTAGTTCTTGCTTGTGTCGTTATAAAAGTAGTCGATCCAGTCGCTGGGGTCCGAGACATATTTCTTCAATAAAGAAATCAAATGAGCCTCGTCAACTTCATCTGAAGAAATACCACCGGATTCCCCGAGGTGCTTCTTGATGTCCTGCACGAGGCCTTCGAGGTCGTATCGCTCCTTGAAGTGATGGTAGGAGGGTGAGAACACCTTATCGACCGAGATGTTCGTAGACAAAGTTGTTGACAGCATTTTGCGGGAATTTGGAGAGGTGCTTCGAGATGGTTGATTCTGGGAAGGATAAACGGATGAAGTTAAATGAGACGACTTTATAAAAAATATCCAGGGGTACAGAGTCCAGACCGCAATTGCGTGGCAGTCCCCGAGGTGGAATGACGTTGGGCCTCCGGTCGGCGATTGACCCACTGCGCCAATTCATTCCCATCGATTTGGATCGCCGAAGGACATGCAGAGGCCCTCCAGTTCATGCATATTTTTTGACCCAAGGTATGTAGACACCTGGGAATTGCAAAGGCCAAATAACAGACTGAAGTTGGGCCCGGGGCCCTTTATTCAACATGTATTGTCTCACCTCTTTCAAAAGGTTGCTGAAAGGCCCATATTTATTGGGGCGGGCGCTGGCATATATATTGATAGGACCACTACTAAAAGTACATTTGAAAACCCAGTATGTACTAATACAAAAATATATGTACTGTGTGGTTCACAGGAATATGGAGAGAGACTAGAGTCCGGATCATTGGAAATCTGCATACGAACTCCTTGGATTATCCTTTCATAGAAATTGTTGCCTTGCTAGGGCCTCCTTTACTCCTTAGCTGATGTCAAAATCCGGGATGGAAGTAAAGAAGGAATCGTTATAACAGGTTGGATCGACAAAGGCAGGGGCTATCGGCGGGAACAGCATATCCTGGCCTTCAGAGATTGCCGATGCTGGCCGTGTTGGTTGGTGATTCCGCTCTGTGTTACTTGGCGTTGAATCGATTGGAAAGAATTTCCTGAGCGGTTCTGTACTCCATCGCTCCATCGAATCAGACAAGCCATCCGCCGCAGAAACACGTAGGTGAGTGTAGGCAGCATCAGCAAGATTCCATATCCGCTTTGTACTTTTGAGACATCCGAGAACTAGAGTCACCCGATTATAATGGTGGTCAAAACATTCTTCAGTGTGCTTGATGGCGGTAGCGAGTTGTGTCATCCCACAGAGCGCCAGAGCAGGGATAACAAAGGGTGTGTGCTTGATTATATTCGGGCAAAGAGATATCGCATCTGATATTCTCCGGGAGGCCTCGGTTGCTTTGATACTGTGGATGGGACGATTAAGTGTCGACGCCAGGCTGCGTGCAGCAACCGGCCAGAAACGATCGTCTACCTGTTGCAGGACTGGTTGAAGATCGCTTCGGGGTAAATGCAACAGCATAGTCGCATATGAAATTGTGATATGGGCCTGGAACATCATCTCATCGATATTGCCATATGAATCGACGATATCCAGCTTTTTAGGGGGCAGATGGTTAACCCAGCTTACAAGCGCATTTTCAACGGCTTGGAGGTGATCGCGGTGATGGTCGCGGAGCTTGTTCAAGACAAGAGCTCGACAGAGAATTGTTGTTGCTTCGATACGGTAGCTGAAAGATGAAAATACCGTCTCTTCGGGGGCAAATATTCTCCGCTTGAAGTCTAAAATCTTTCGGGGTGCCGGAATGTCGCAGGCGCCGGTATATGCCGATTCCTCGCAGGGCAAACCTACCTCCGGTGCCATGGTGCTGCATAAAAATGTATTGCCTTTGAAAGGCGCAGCTAGGAGGATATCCGTAATATACAACTCCCACCATGTGCGACGCATGCTTTCAGCTTCGATGGAATTTTCGGGTTGAGTAGAGGTGGCGAATTCGCGACGATTCATACCAAGCTCCAGTGCAAGCTCAACACTGTGTGCGAAGGCATTCTGCGCCTCTTGCCATTCGCCGCGAGCATAAATTGTAATCGAGTAGATCAACCATGCCTGAACCATGCAAGAAGACCGTGTTGGGTTGCAGGTCAGTTCTGCAATGGTCTTGTCCTTGTACTGTTGGGTTGGACTTGAGGAAGCATAGTGAGAGCCGGCAAAATTCACCACGAGCTGGAGGAATTCTGGATACTGCCGATCATGATAAGCGGCACTTGGGACAAGGATAGGATGGGCGACATGGAAATTCTCGTAGAAAAGACGCAGAAAGCGGTCATCGTAGAACCAGGGATCATGAGATGATTCTAAATGCTGTTGACTTAGTGGATTTCTTGAGGTGATCATAGACCAAGACACCTGACCAGCAGGGATGCCTGTGTCGTCCGGGATTCGTTGCGGCGATGTGCTGTCCGGGGTATTGGGTTGCTGTTCGGGGGCAGCGACCGGTAGGACAAGGGAGGCCTGATATCCGATTGGTATTGATTTCATCAACATGACTGAGGCATGGCGCATACTGACATTCAACTCATCCGGATGATTGGAAGGGAGCCGGCGATTGGCGTCGCGAGTTTTCCTGCGACCCCCGCGCCGTGAGGGAAGATATTGGCAGTACTCGCCGTTTTGCAAGCACCGTGAGCACGAGGGCTTGAGCGCATCACATTTCAGGTGCTGTTTGCGACACTCAGTGCATGCGAGCGACGCCAGGCCGCTCTGCTTGGTAGATCTGGGCGTCATGGTCACTGACTGCAATGAAGACGGCGATGGAAACGGAGAGTTACCACCGGTTCATTTCCTGTGGTTAAAAAGGCCGACTCCCACGCCGGTCAATATGAGGGCTGGAAATATTGGTTTTATCGTTCTACTAGATACATTCGTTTCCCTTTTGCATGCTAAGAGCCTAACTCTCTTTTTTTTTTTGCTCTTCCTTTTGATCGATTGATTCTTGTCTTAAAAGTTTTTGGCTCCACTTAACGAACTATTACGTCGCGTCATTCGGCGATTGAAATGACCGAGATGGATGCCCAGGCGGGCCACGTGTAACTTGAAAGACAATTACTCGTACTTGGATCAAGTCGGCATACTGTAATTGTGTCTGTGCCATTATTCTTGCTTTTAAAATTAGGCAGAGGTACCAGGTGGTGTTTGCGGTCGCCCGAGGTCCTTCAGACAAGGGGCGACGAAGATGTCGCCCTTGACGATGCCACGGCCGGTGTGGTAAGTTACCAGTACCCAAAATATCACAACGATCACTGAAAATATCTTTTCCATGTCAGCATAATTAGTTCTCTTCTATCCTGTACAGTATTGTTCATATGTGGGTTGTCTAACTTACCGTTCCAAGCACCGAAAAGAAGCGCGAGTGAAGCTCCTGGCCGATCGTACAAGTGCAAGTAGTGAAGACGCCCAGAGGGAAAGTTAAAGCCCACCAGCCCATATTGAATGGAAACTTCCTCGATTTCAACAGGGTCACAACCGCAAATGTAAGCCAGACGAGGCCAAACGCCCACAGCAGAAGACCCAACAAGAGACCAACGGCATAGAAGACTTCCCCGGCTGAAGAACTCAGAGTTTCTGTTTGTGGAAATATTCTCTGTGCACTTTTACCAAGTCTTTGAATACTGTTGCAAACCGAGTTAATCACATAAAATTAGCCAACAGTTCAATTAACCGCGCATGATGTTTTCCACTCACCCATAGCCACCTTGGCCGAGTGGGCCGAGTGGGAGGAAAACGCTCACAAGCATTGCTTTTGGAGGTAGCTTGAAGAACATCAAGCGTTGCAGGTATATGCAGATAATCATCAGTGCTAATGGAATTCCTATTCCCCATAGAATATAGCTTGCAAGGATAGTTCCCAGGGCAAGTTCTGGTTTAGGAAGAATGTCCGCCACGATAGCCCCCGAGGCTGCTGCGACGACGCATGAAACAATCGGGAGTAGCCAAGCGGCAGTCATCGAAGAAAGATCGAGACCGTTTCGGCGAGTCATCCTGTAATCGGGGGACTATTAGCTTAGTAACATGCTATAGCTGCCAGGAGCTCATACAGAATAAAAGGTATACCTATGGCCACGACCACAGACACAATCGCATCAAATATCCAGATCGCCCAGATCAAATAGGCAGCTTTATCACCCCATGAAGGCACGCACACCAAACAAAACATGTTTATGATGGTGGCGAGGCCCATGGGGAATGTTCCAAGAAAGAGTGACTGCACTGGATGGGTGACCATGACTCCGAAGATCTCCGGGTATAGGACGTAGCGTAGGAGAGTGATTGCTAGGATCACAGTGAAAAACGCCACGTTAAGAGCGAAAATGACAATGGATAAGTAGTATAACCATATTCCGTTGTATGGCATTGTATTTAGTAGAATAGAAACGATTCCGGTTCCCATATTTACTGAAAACCATCTTTTATCTTTATTAGCCAAGGCCTTGGATCCATGTTAATCACGATGAGAACTCACGCAGGCGTAAAATTGCGAACGACTCGACGCCATCCAGTATTATGTTTAAGCTCTGGAGGCTCAACCCTCCCATCCGTACATGTTTCTTGTCCCATTGTTGAATTGATGGTCTTTCAGCGCAGGTCTCGACTCGTGAAAAGAAGGATGAAAAGTGAGCACTGGTCACAGAAATTTCTGTGACTTTGTTCTTTTTTTTAAAAAAAAAGAAAAAAATGACAGAAATAATTTACTACCGGCCGAGAAACAAAATTGTAAAATCTTTCATGATGATAGACCCCGAATCAAAAGGCTACCTTCCAAAGGCCGGGGCTGAAAGGAAACGCCGATTCGTGGTCGCCGACCCTGTCTGCGAGCCGTCGGGCTCCCAACTATTTTCTAGTCTTCAATCGAAGCGATTCTAAACACCCCAGTGGATCGCCTGGTATTTTTGTCTTGTTTAATCATCTGGACAAGGTTGGCGTTCCAACGTCTCACTAATTACTATGATATACTCAAAAAGTATTAACTAACTATAGTATTGGAACTCATCAAGGCCACGCCCCCCTGGCACCATTGGCAAGGACAATGCCTTTCGGGTAACTTTGACTTCTAAAAGCGCGGGCCCGCGAGTTTTTAGCAGCCAATCCAATTTCTTGTCGACTTCTTCCATCTTAGAACAACCCTGAGCCTGAACACCCATAGCTCTAGCGGCTTCCACGAAATTCGGATTGAGGTTGTGACTATGACAGAACCTATTGTTGAAATAGACTGTTTGTAAATGTGTGACCATGCCTTGCTCTTCATTATTTAAAAGAACAACTTTGACGTCAATTCCAAATTGGCTCGCTGTTAGCAACTCGCTAATTGTCATATTGAAGGATGCATCCCCATCGATGTCAATCACAAGGGCATCTGGACGGGCGACTTTTGCACCGATCGCTGCAGGCAATCCATATCCCATCGTTCCAAGTCCACCAGAAGTAATCATTGTTCTGGGGTATCTCCATCGAAAATGCTGAGCGGCCCACATTTGATGTTGACCGACACCCGTGGTAATTATTGTGCGCTCTTTGATAGGATCAACAGCTTCACTAAGCCGCTCGATGAAGTGTTGTGGTAAAATCATGTCGTCGCTCCCACTTTGATTGATTGCTTGGAATGGATACTGTCTTTTCCAAGATTGTATTTGCGATAGCCACTCAGGACGCTGTGCCGGCTTGACTCTAGGCAAAAGGAGCCGAAGACTCTCCGCACAATCACCTATGACAGGAACCGTAGCTTCCACTACTTTATTGATATTTTTTGGAGAGATATCAAAATGGATGATTCCACCACGACTTTGATTAGCCGCTAATTTGGCCTCCGGCGCAAATTTTGGGATGCTTCCAGTCATTCGGTCGTCAAACCTTGCACCCAAGGCGATAATCAAATCCGCTTTCTGGATGGCCATGTTTGCATATCCAGATCCGTGAAGACCTAGCATATGCAGGGCCTTGGGGTCCATCTCATCGAAAGCTCCCAGACCTTGAAGGCTAGTTGTCACGGGTATTGATGATTTGTCGGCAAGCTCCTTCAAAAATCGAGGTCCCTTAGAAGTCGCAAGTATGCCCTGACCGGCATATATAACAGGCCTTTCGGCCATGTTGATTAGTTTAGCAGCCGCTTCAATTGATTGAAGAAGCTGATTGCGCTGAGCGTCTCCTATAGCCATCGTCACAATTGAAGAATCTTTGGGACGGTCGGGAAAGACTTTTGTAGAGAGTACACCTGCAGTAACATCTTTTGGAAGCTCTACAAGAACCGGTCCCGGACGACCACTTGTCGCAATTTCAAAGGCTTCGTTGATCCTTTTCGGTAAGTCTGCTGTTTTGCGCACGCTGACATTCCATTTTGTGCAGGGTTGAGACATTGATAAAACGTCTGCTTCCTGGAAGCCATCCATACCAATTGAATTGGTGCTAACTTGCCCGCAAAAAACAACCATGGGGGTACCATCAGCCAGCGCATCCATCATCGGCGTGATGAGGTTCGTCGCGCCTGGTCCAGATGTGACGAGCACAACCCCAGGTTTGCCGGTCACTCGAGCGTACCCCTGAGCCATATGGCCACCACCTTGTTCATGTCGGGGGAGGATGAAATCAAAAAATTTCGATTCATGAATCGCATCGAAGACGGGGAGTATACAGCCTCCGGGATAACCAACTTTGTTAAGATTATCACTGTGAGTCAACGTTTTCCACCTTCAATGTAGGGTATGTTACATACAAATATGACGAACATCATGTTGAATCATCATTTCGTGGAATATTTGACCCCCGGTCTTTCCTAAAAATCTGTACAAAATCTAGATTAGTTGCCGATCTGCATACCACTGATGTAAATGTTCTTGGCTCACGACGTATCTGGGACAATCTTTGACTGGGTAACATTTGCACGATTTGGGGATTGTTCGGAAGGAGTATCTCTATGGAGGTAATATTTTCTGTAATCAAGGTGAGGCAAGTTCTTCTGCATGGTTCCAATCACTAGATGCCTAGTCACTTACGTTTTTGGTAGGACTTTGCTCTGAGGCAGAATGCTGGGTTCGTTTGGCGGGGGGCTCACAAAGGCTTCAGTTGATATTGATGAGATACGCCTTTGAAAGTGATACCCCGTTTTTGGTATGCTTAATTGACCAAGTCTACCATACATTGCGTGTCGCATGGCTCCTGGCATTATGTTGCTTCAAAGGGGATTAAAAGAAGAAGCAAGTTGTTTTTGTCACTTAAATGGCGATTTCTGAGTCATCTAATAAACAATTAAGATTTGTGCATAGATCGAGAGGCATGCCAATTATGTCTTTTGAGCCCAGTCCCAAGTGACTCATCAACCGCCTCCATGTCGGCCCTCGGTCAATTTTTTCGGACAATTGGAAGCGCGAGACGCGAGCTCAATAATTTCACCGGATAAATTTAGAAACTACTTATTAGATCCCTTGGATTGATCCTATTCAACCAAATTCGTAACCAACTACTCCAGTCTCCGAGCAGACCTGAAGATTCTAAAGTATAATGATCCTTGATCGCCGAATAGTACCCGAGGTACTTCGTACTAGCCAGCGAAAATTTTGAACGCTAGTGCGGTAATGCTATTTGAAAAATGCAAGGAGAATAAAAATGTTCCCAAAATTTCGCAAGTCGATTGTCGATTGTCGATTGTTGGTGGGCTTGTTTGTCATGGTCAAAAAGCATACGGACTCAGAGAGCCGTTTCTACGGTTAACCCCAGTTCTCCGCCTCGGGCTTTTACAAGGTTATTAGTATGTGTTGTTAATGTTTAGTTACAAATTTCACTGACTTATTATGTCGCCCAAAGTATTGACTATGTGCCAAGCATAAATTTGAGCAACCACGGCATGGCTTGCGGTATTATAGACCAGTATACTGCCTCTTCAAGAGCCTCTAATACATTTTAATGGCATATGCTTAGACATCTCATCACCTTAACAGTATTCCCTCATCTGGTACTATATTCTGTTCTTTTTCATATATCGTGACTCGCGCGCTTCTCCAAATGCTTGAGTAGCCCTGGAGTAATCGGATTGAACCCAGTTTTGTTTGACCCTAGACGATACCAGATTACTTGGAGGCGCTCCTCATCGGCGGTACATATTATGGTCCACTGTGGATTAATTTGAATGCACCAATGAATCGAAGACCACCTGAAATTCAAGTTATGAGCATCATGACGAAACACTTACGATGGAGTATCGCACATTTGTGCCAATTTCAAGATTCTATCTTTCTAGATGGATATTTGCAACACGCAGGCAATATCCATAGATCACGTCACATTTTAGTGGCTTAGCTGAGCCCATCGCTACTAGTGGAAATAGTAAAGATGGATAACGCTCCGTTAAGATTCGGTTGATTTATGTGAGTATAGCTGCTTGGCACGTCGTATTATCATGTTCCGTTTCGACTTTCTTTTCAACCGCTTAGGTTTTTCTATAAGCGCTTTCAGCCATAATGCATTTGTTCTTGTGTTTCCTTAGTGAGTTGTACGATTGTCGTTAGCGCTATCATCAATGCGGTCCTCGGAATTGGTCTTGGCCGGTAGAGTAATGTTATAATGCCAAGATCATTGACTACGATCAAGATCATTAGGGATATTCCTCTCGGTTCACTTTGTAAATCAATGCTGAAAATCATAGTCCAGACCAGCAATTTCCGATTGGTTCCCAATCGTAATTTGGCTTTCTTTCCGCATCACAGGGGCGCTGCAGCTGTAACCATGCGGCGTCTCTGCCGCCTATCTCCTCCAATCTAACTACATGTCTCAGCTCCAGGGACTTTCAATGTCCAATAAATCCTACTAGAGGTACATAATCAATACGACAGCCTTGGAAAGGCTATTCACATGCCTGGGTTTATCAAGGCCGATATGCTTGCGGACTCCTCCTTCGCGGTTATCTCGAACAGTATGAACACAGTGGCGGTCTGGCTTCGGTGTGTGGTGGATCCTAATTTCTTCTTGCCGGATAGAGGTCAATTGGGTGAATCGCGAACTTCCGGTCGAATGGCCGCCAGCGAGAGCGGTCCGGTTGTTAGGGAGGGGGAGAGGACGGTTCTTCTTGAAGATACGAGATAGGGGGGTGCGAAATAAGTGGTCGATGACTGTTTGTATTTAATATATCCCTTCAATCTGCAATTTAACCATCGAATTGAGCAGGTGTTAATTGCCAGACGCCCGTTGTATCGGCATTGAGGCGTCCAACAGCGTAGAGAGGAGTTGTGTATTGATGTTGACAAATGTCACGGGTTGCACGTGACTTGATCTTTTCGGAACGGATCGGGAAGAGACGGCCAACAATGAAGAGACGAGGTCAACGGACAAGCCAATGGAAGAAGTGAGAGGGGGATTTGCAACAGGTCGAATATATTTGTATTTTCATTGGTATCAAAATTGAAACCTCTTCCGAAAAAAGTGTCGAAGAAGAAGTAAAGCATCACCCGAAGAATTCGCGGTTTTCACCGAAGGCAGCTCCTCGGCCAATCAGCGTGAGGGTTTTACGCTCCCACTGCCCCCAGCGAGAAACTTGACCTTCGACCTCATCTCTCGACTTCTCCTTGTGCACCACGTACCCGCCCCTCCCCCCTC